>PVJL010003843.1:0-145872 GCA_004026885.1 Lyroderma lyra | reverse complement strand
TCCTCCCAAACTGCCATGAAGAAAATCTTGCTTGGGGACTGCTGGGTGGAAGTCTTTACAATGAATCGTATTAAGTAAAACCCACAGAGAAAAATGTTGTCGTCCTCGTCGGCTCTGGCCAAAAGTTGCATCACAGGGTAATGATTACAGGGTAAACCCAATATGAGCAGCATTCCTAGGCGGAGTCAGGACCATGGTCTGCGTATTTCATGTTTCCTGTGTTCGGAACGTGTTTCGAAAGCAAGGTCTGGATGGTCGTGTACCGTGTGTGCTTGCAGGGTGGGTGTAACCACCCATAACCGAGTGTAACCATAGGTCTCTGTCTAGAGCACGTGTTGGCTTTAGGTTTTTTGTTTTCTTTTTCATTTGAACTTGTGTGTGTACAGCTTAAAATTTAAGTTACTGCCTAGCCAGGAAAAGAAACACTTAAATCTGCTAAAACTCTTAAAAGAAGAGAGGTTAATTGGATAGTGATTATGTAAACCAGTCTAAGATAGTCATGTAGTCTATGGATTAAAATGATAGGCCACTGTCACAGACCTAGAGTCCCAGCTCAGCTACACACGAACTGTGTAACCCAGAACAAGTTGCTTGACCTCCATAAACATCAATTTCCTCATTCATAAAATAGATTTTGGGGAATACATACAAAGCATTCAACACCTCTCTGACAATAATACAGTTATATATGATTATATTGCATGTTATGTAATCATATATAACCTATCATCATGGTTTAGAAACTAGACATGATGTCTAATGGGGGATATTTGGCATGATTTTAAAACCTTTTGTTAGTAGTTTTATCACAATATGCAACCCAAGAGAGCAGCAAACAGTTTGGAGAAGTGATTATTTTTTTAAAAAGAGCCAACTTCATAAGTGAGATGAAACCAAATGACAATGGGCATGCAAGGACGTGTCTCGTTTGGTTTCTTCGGCTAAATTATGTGGTTTCAGCGGGTCCCGCACATCAGTGGTTCTTTTCTGGGCAGAAGCGAACAGGCAGAGCTTGTGGACATTCCACCTTGTCAGATTTCATGCTTACTAATTGTCCTCCCAAGCACTGTCCTGAGACAACCCCACTCAGTAATCCACGTTAGGTTTGCATGGTATTCTTCCCAGGTGGACATTTAGTCTTTTGCTGTAAACTTTGTCACAAGGGAAAAAAATGTCTTAAACATATTTTTTCATTTACAGACACCTGATGTGACTACCTAGTATGTGCTGGGGGCCGGAAAGAGGTATCAGAGGGATCAGGCACAGAGTCTCCACACCAAGGAGATGCATGTCGTATCAGGAGAGAGATCTGTACTTAGAGGGTAGACTTCCACCCCTCTTCTTATGTGACCCATCCATGAGACTGTTGATGGGAGTGAGAATAATTTTCAATTTATACCGAATTCTTTACATGTATGTTTATGGTCTTAACGTATATTGCAAATCAGGGCTCATTTCAGGTTGCTCAGTTATATTGTTTGCCTGTTTTTAACATAGCCATTATTTATGTAACTCCTTCAAGAGCCAGGAAGCTACCTCTGAACTCTGTCAGGCATTAAGTAGTCTTTGATTTACTAGAATCCTTATCATTTGGCAAATACATCAGCAGACGTTTTTCAGAGAGTGAGTGCGGAGTCTGTCCCTCCAGGCCTTCCTTCCCTTTGTTAAATGAACCCACAGGTTCCTGTTGGGACCCCAGGAGCCCTTTCCTGGGTAGGAAGAAGGCGCGATCTTCTCTTCTGCTTTTCCCCTGACTGGCTGGGACGGCACCGCACGCAGCGCAGAAACCCAGCTGAAAACTGAGGTCGAATCTGTTCATTTAGAAACACCCAGCAGCAGGAAGAGGCCTTGGTCGTTCATAGACAGGCTGAATTTGACTAGTGCTTCGTGTCAGAACTTTTTTGGGGGGGTGGGGGGGCTCATATCGTGTACAACACTTGCCTACTCAGCTCCAAAAACAACATTCTTTCACAGCAATTGCCAGGGAAAAACATGAGGTGGAAAAATCAGAGTAACGTCTTCCCTCAGGGCAAGATTATACAGGAAAAGTCACTGGACAACTCCCAACCTGGGCTTCGTCGGTTGAGAGGAAAGGCTGACGTTACCTTCACGTTGTTGGAAAATTAAAGAGATAATGGGCATGAAATGCTCAGAACTCGGCTCTCACAGAGTAGGTGCTCAATAAACAAAGGTGGGTAGCCTGTGGACCTGGTCATTTGCATGGACTCTTTCCAGGTCCTCCAGTTGTTAAATCCAACAACCCAGAGCTTCTACTTACTTTCTAACCCCCCGGTGAGAAGGTCTGGAAGGCTTCAAAATTTCTACATAGGAAAGCTTAGAGGAAGCAATCTAGTTGGAATGTAATGTCTGCAGCTGTGTTTTCACAGCACTTTCCATTAAATTGCCCAAATGTTCATTTTTCAGATCAGAGGAGGGGGGCCTGCTGGGGGCGAGCTGGACCTCCAACTCTAGAACCCTCAGCACTTGGTCATGACACAGAAATGCGCCTGCTGCAAGCTGTCCCATTCGGCTGCCCTCTTACGCTGCTCCTGATCCACGTGTCCCCCTTGAGGTGTTGGAAATGATGTTTGTTTACCCAGCACTTAGACTCATCCCAGGGAGGCACTACAGCACTCACATGGCAGTCTCCCCCACTTGAAGGTTTTTTCTGTCAGGAAAAAAGTAGATTTAACAACTATCAATGTGCAGCAAAGTCGGTGCCCCTTTCACTGCGAATGTACAGGGTCTGCAGAAGTAACACCCAAACTTGAGTTATGATTTTATGACAAAATCATAACCACAGATGCTTATGGTGGCACCAACAACACCTCTTATATTTACTGAGCTGGTAATCTATACCAAATCTTTTATTACAAAATCAAAAGCACATGTGGTATGTCCAGGGATAATTCTGCCGGATCCTGTGTTTTCAAGTGCATGGGTCAAACTATCGTGGAGGAGAAATCCAACACCCTTCCAAAAACTCTGTGGTGCTGATGTAATGTCACCTTCTTTGTTCGTTTCCTTAGAGTGAGGTTGTGGGCAACAGGCTCCACTCTGAATGGATTTTTTTAGTCCAAAACAGGTACAACCAACCCTAACGCCATGATGCCATTACTTTTTAAATATTAAATTTAGACCTGAGAAATTGTTCTACTTTCTTTTCAGGAGGGAACGATAACTCCAGCAAGTACTGAATTAGCTTAAAGGTTTAAGGACTTCCTTATTATCCAAAGCTTCACTGCCACTTTATGTAGAAACTAAGGGCTGTGACATGAGTCTTCACTGCTCTCACTGACATTTAGTAGGTACTTGTATCTGTTTGTTGAAGGAATGAAGGAACGATTTGCTATAATTTTATTATGTATCTCCTTAAAGATCCCAGATTTAGCAAAATGATCTTAATAAGCATACAATAGAAAACAGTTATATACATCACACAATCGCTTTGCTTTTATAAGACTGGAGATAGCACTACAATAGACATACTTGAAATGCATTGCAAGTATGTCTTTCCAGTCTAGCTAACTTACTCAAACACAAATTTAGTCTTTTTTTTCCCCTAAGCAAGCCTAGAAAGTCTTGAAACACATCACGTTCGTATCCCTCTATTGTCTCCTGCTCTCATTGAGTGACTGTGGGCACAGTATCCTAAAATCTCTGGTCCTTGGTGGATGGAGTGACACCATGAGTAAATGTTGAAACAGGTGCCTGATGCAAAGAACCAGTGGCAGCTGTTTTCCTAACATTTTTAGGCCTTTGACATTCAAAGCCATTGTTTCCTATGTAGAGTTTCACAAAGGGAAAGTTGAGTTGTTGGGTGCAACCATTGTTTTTGCAAGTGGATGGAGATTTATAATTATACCCTTTTCTGCTCTGAGTGCATGCCACAGGGAGAAACTACATAAACATAGGCAGCATGACAGCGGGGAATCCAGGACAAAAATGAGATTACAAATTGCACAAAGCAATTTCACCATGGATAAAATAAGCTCTATTTGCAAATATGAAATACAATGTAGACTTTGTAACCTTATGTTTTAGTTTATTTTCTAAAATGATATTTACACAGAACTAGACAAGCCTACTTAAACATCTTTGATGTTTTTATTTCTGTCTTGCAGTGAAATGCTAGTGGATTCCTTCCTCCCAAACGTTCTCTTATACTTTCTCTCTCTCTCACTCTCTCTCTCTCTCTCTCTCTCTCTGTCTCTGTCTCTCTCTCTCTCTCTCTCTCCCTCACACACACACACACACACACACACACACACACCACATCTTTTTCACTGCTTAAGGAAGTCATAAGGTATTGCTGCTATATACAACGATATATGTAGTCAAAATTGAGAAATCATTGTTTCATTATATTCATTACTTGGGAGTCTGCCCCAAAGTCAATAATAGCAAACTGTAGGAAACAGACGAATCTATTGAGTGGAAGATTACTTAAATTACAGGATTATACATAACTATTCTTTTCTATTTTGTTTTTTATACCTTTCATCCCAAATGTTCAACAACATAAATATATTACTTTTATAATCCGAAAAAAATACCTGCATCTACCCATTTATCGAGTCTCCCTAGATTTGGACAAATTTTCAGATGCTTATGATGCAGAAGCTCCCGTATCACTGGATATGAAAGGTGACGGGGTTCTCAGAGTTGGCTCATCCTTCTTTAAAAGGTTCAGCCTGGGTGTCACGGACCACCTTCACACCCTTCTTTCTCTATCATGCTTGCAGAATTTGAGAAGACAGACATATTATTCATATCTCACAGCTGGAGGATGGCAGCAAAGAGGAGTAAAAGGAACTGATATTTATGACAGCCTGTTCCACCCCATGTCTTTTATTCATACCTGTGAGGAAGGAATTCACAATCTCTATTTTAGAAGTGGTGTGTGTGTGCGTGCACACATATTGGAACAGCATGCCTAGTACTTCCTGTTCAATGAGTATTTGTGAAATTAATTATTCTAGTAATATAAATTTGTATAACTACACATATCTTCTATATCCATACATTGATACAAAATGAAAGTGTTTATAATGCACATTCATGTGCAGACTCGCCAGCAACAGAGCGATAGCCCCTCTGGGACCTGCCGAATATGGAGGAATTTTTTCTTCCTTTACCACTCCAGAAGAGTTTAATGCAAAAACTCCTCTTAACCAGTCCAAATCGTGTCATTTCCCAGTCATGGTGTTACATTGAGTCCAGTTCAAGTGCCAAAAGCTTAACCCAGAGGAAGCCAAAACAATCACCTCTTGATCAGTGAGAGGATTTTCCACCCACCTTCACTGTATGACACACTGTCTCGGGGACCTCTCAGAGCCTGGGGAGCCCCTAGCTCTGCCAGAGACTCGACACCAGCCTGCTGCACAACAACCCTTAATGAGAGTTGCATAATAAGGACTTTTTGGCTCTGGGAGTACCCACTTCCCAGTCGTAATGTATGACAATGAGGGCTTGCTGCCCCCAGTGTGATGTCATAACGCTGGGTTCTAATAATAGACTAGCCCAGCCATCATCAGGTAGCTTTACGTTAAGCCTCATCAATGTGTTTCCCAGCTCTTGTCTTGGAGGTGAACACTGGTTTCACAGTTGTCTTTATTATGAACCTGGCACGTTTGATGGACCCGATTTCCAAGTACAGAAGAAGAGAAGCAATGACTGCAGATCAGGAGAATTTTCCCTTCTTGTATGACATGAAGGTTAAATTAGTTTGGTTTCCAAGGTACAAAGTAGTAATCCTCATGCAATCGATATATTTACGGAGCAGATACATACTTTAAGGAAGACATTAGAATTTTCTTTCATTTAGCAAACCAGACCAGCTCCTGAGAAGAAATGGGCAATGAAGTCCAGACATTCAAATTCAGAACTTGACGTCTTCCCTTTGCAGAAGAACACGCACCAGGAGGAGGGCTGTGATTCACGAGGCAGCAGGGCAGCTGTGTGCGGGGAAGTCAGGACCTGAGTCCTCGTCCAGCTCTATTAACTTTTGTACCTTCCACAAGTCGTTTACGTTTTTTAGACCTTGGTCCCCTCATCTATAAAGTAAGGGGTTTGAACAGATGTCCTTTAGGTCGCTCAGTTCAAAAACATCGTACCTCTAAATTTGTTGACCTCATAGCAACAGAGAGCCCCGAAGTGACTGAGACTAAAAAAAAAAAATCTCCAGATAACTCAGTGACCTCAGTATGTACCACCTGGGCAGCTCATGCTCAAATATGCTTCAGCCAACGATAGGAACAGTGATTGAAATGGTCCGTTGTTAAAGACGAACATTAAAGAGCTCGTAGCATTTGGGTGCTTGGCTTATCTTTAAATAAAACCTTCTGCGTGTTCCTTTTCATATGCTTAACATTCACTGACGGTTGTTTCCTTTTTGGATGACTATTCCTGCTGTGTGGTTTTAGTCAGATTTTAGTTGCAAATTTCACTAAATAATTTAAAGCCTCCATAAAATTCGTTTTTTGCTGCGACAATTTCATTAAAATTCATTTGGGTAACTATACTGCCTCAATAATAGAATCGCATCTTATGTTTTGGAACCATATCCATGGCAACAGTGACAGGTGCAAGTTCTGGTGTCTGCGTCTGTTCATTTAAAAGGTTACTGCCATTATCTCTGTAAAGGTAAATGTTGTCGCAAATACCATCTAAGTACCTACATGGTTACTCTTAGGAGAGAATAGTTTCTATACACAATAATATACATTAATTTCCTCCAGAGGAAAAAAATTCACAAAAGACTTATTCATAAAAGGAAACCTTAGAATAATACTTGAGTTATTTTTTTTTATAACAAAAACTCATACTTGACTTCATAGAATATACAGACTTAAGGAGTTTTAGGAGACTTACTTCATAGTTCTAATTTGGGGGATGTTGCCAGTGAGAAATAGAAGAGAAAGTTGGATGGTAAGAGAGAGTTAGTAGGACTGCTTCTACAAAGGCCATTCAATTTCAGGACATGGATGAAATCTCCCTTTTAAAAAAAAATAAAATAAAATCTTAATCTCCTAATCTCCAAACTCTTTGCGTAGATAAATGCTATCTAGCTGGCACATCACCCTGATGTATAAACCTTGTCATTTCTTGAAAAAAAAGTTGGAGACCCAAAAATGGTAACCTGTACCACATTCACATGAACCATCGCTCTTAAAATAACATAATCTGTCACCAGAGCATCTTTGACAACTGACAGAGAACACGCCTACCTACGACGTGCTGCTCCTTTCCTCTGCCTTCCACTATGACCTTCCTATGACCCAGGTGCCCAAACAGCATTGAGGATTCAAAAGAAGGCAGAGTGTACAAGTAGTCTTGCAAGTCACATCCAAGGTCTCCTCGGGGTTTCTGCTTTCACAGACCCCTAACTACACTCAGACCCTTTGCCTACCTTGACCCTTAATGACCCACCACCTTGCTTTACTCTTTAAACCTGACCCCATTGCCTGCTAACACCCACTCTGTCTTAGAACACAGCCTTATTCTGTTAGATTGTAAGATTCTTCTTCTCAGGAACTTTCTCTTACTCCGGTTCATCACCCCTCCCAGTCCCTAGGCCAGCGCCTCCCACATTCTAGGTGTCCCAGGCCAGAATCCGGGGAACGGCCAGGCCTGGCTCCCGTGTCCCTGCACTGGGCCAGATTTGCAGGGATGCAGGAATGCTGAAAACAGGAAACAGTTCCCCACAGCATGTTGCTTTCTCAGGTGGTGGTGAAGGTGGGTGCTTTGATACGGGTGCTGCAGGCTGTCTATGAGAAATGCACACCCCCCACAGCAGCATAACCTGAGGGGGTTGTCTGCCAAGGGGGATTTATGTGAAAGAGATGAGAAAATATAATTGCCCAAAGCTCAGAGGAGATCAGTGCAAGGAGTTCTGCAGATAAATTAATTCTAAGAAAAAGGTGAGAACACCAGCTTCACAACAGATGGGAAAACCCACCTGAAGTGAGTCTTAGAAGAAAAAAAAATGAGTAATTTCACCTCGACCTTGGCTCAAGGGAAAACAAAAAGGAGTCAAAATGGAAGACTAGACAGCCATTTTGAAAGAGACAGCCATCCCTCCTAAGTGTCACCTGCAAAGATAAAATGGAACAATTTGGAATTCTGAGCAACTAAAAAGATTTATAGGTGTATATCAGGTACACTCCCCTCCCCCCAAAAAATTAGATGTTAATGCCAAAAGGATAGAAAATATTTTCCACTTCTTATATGTGGAACATATATAAGAATCTTCAAAATCTAACTCCGTGTTTGCTCTGTGTTTTTCATACCACCGTTTTCAGTTCAGAAAAACATTGTTGCCAAAAACCAGGCCGCTCTCCCCTAAGTGCCATTCGCTGCTCTCCCGGAAACACTGAGTCTTCCTTATCTTGTGTCCGAAGACAGAGCGAGCCCGGGAAATTGTAGCAAGCAGCCGTGGGTCCAGTTCAGAGAACCATGCAAGGCCTGAGGGAGGTGGCAGATCTTAAAGGTCTAGCTTGAGGTCCCCCCTCCCTTTAGGTTTGGTGATGCAGCCTGAGCATTTGACTACTTGGGCATCAAAACAGGTTTGTGTTAAAAGGCTTCTAGCCACACTCACCACGTCTGCTCCCCATGTAAATGGCAGCAGGTACCTCCATGTGCAAAACCCCCTCCCATGCGAGGTAAGCTTTCAAAAGAAAAAAAAAGGAAAAAGAAGAAGAAAAATTGGCTCTTCTAAATGAAGAGTGAGCAGAGCTATGTTTTTCATGTGTTTAGGAAAGTACATTTAGCTCTTGTTCTTGTAGGCTATAAAGTAAATGGGGTAAAAAGCTGAACTTGACTTACATATAAAATTTGTGTAAAATTGTAGTAGTCAATATTTATGTAGGATCATGAATTGCAAATGAGATTCAATTAGTTATCATGTTTAAAGAAAAATGAAACAACACATACACATTTCCCATTCATTGAACCATTCATGGCCTGCTCCTGTCCATCGTGTCCATCCTTTTAGCACTAAGTAAGCCTGAGGTGGAAAGTTGTAATTGCCTCACTTGCTGAACTGAGGTTGTAAAGGAGGTGAGAGCAAGTGTGTGTATGGATGCCCATGTGGATCTAAGGAGTGCTTCTCATTTGACCTGAGATGTAACGTGTGAGCTGTTGGGATGAAAGCCATCCTCTGGAACGCAAGGTAATAGAATTGGAATGAGGTAACGAGGGTCAGAGCATTCTTAGAAGTGGGAAAGGCACAAGCACAGTTCTAACAGTGAGAAGGCAGGTGTGTTCGGCTTTTGTTTGGAGCTGCAGGTTTATCCTATGTGGAAGAACGGGGGAAGACAAGGCCAACCTAGACTGAGGACCCATACTATTTCTGGACTGGCTGGAGCTCATGAGAAGCCAGGACGCTTCTCATAATACGATGGCTTGCCTTTGAGCCTAGACTCCAGGGAAAAACTCCAGACTGGGGACCTAACGATGTATTGTAGCCGCATCTTCCATGCCAACTCTGGAGCCTGTAACAAATCATCTAGACTTCATTTCCAAATCTGAATGATTAGAGTTTTGGTTTAGATCATCACTCACATCTTTCACAGATCAACAATAGCAACGGAAAAGGTTATTATTGGTTATTTCCTATCTATCACATAAGACAGGAACTAACCTAGCTCTTGGGACCAATATCATAGTCATTAGACACTAAACTCTCTTAGATGTACATTATTTATAGCTTGAACGTAAGCACTTTTTCCTAAGACTCTGCCTTTTACACATACTAACTGCTCCTGAAAGAACCAAACAAGGATACAATGGAGCAAACTATAATCAATATAACACACAACACAAATATTGCCGGGCTGTATCCAGAGCATTTTTAGAAAAGTATAGTCATGGTATACTCAGAAGTTTAGAGTGAACATTTCTAGGACACGATGTGGAGACGAAGCACATTTGCAGTGGTGCCTTGCTGAGAAAATAGGGAGAGCTGTAGGTATTTGTGAGATTTGTCAGCACAGAGTCTTGCAAATATTATCAACTCTTGATTGTCCAAACAAGTGGAATATTGCAGCTGCGTAGAAAATACGAACGAGAGATTATCGCCAGGACAAGTTCTATCAGCTTTGAAAAGAATTGAAGGGTTTGTCTGCCAAATGACTCTGTTTAGTTCCAAGTCATATGATTTGTGTTCTTAAATATAAATGATGCTATTTATGAGAAAATATATTTCTACTGAAGTGGCATCATTATTTATATTTTATAATTATAACTAGGAAAATGGTATTCATGCAACTTAGTGGGGTCAGAGGCCAGTAGCTATCTCTAATTGGCACATTTTCTACTCAACTTTTATCCCCGTTAATTATACATGGAAAAAATTCACTTTATATGTGGGCAGCAGCCAGGTTAACAGCTCTTTGGAAAATAGTCAAATGAAAGGTAGAAATTAGTTCAGCTTTATGGTTATGGTTATTAGATTATGTATAAAAATAAATACAATTTATTAGCCTGTGAACATTTTAGCATGTGACCGTTGTGGAATTAGTCACAACTGGCACAAACTAGTTTCAATGAATGGTGGCTTAAATACACGGAAAGAACAATAATAGGTTTGCCTTCCTTCTTGTTAACAGAAGGGAAGCGACGGATCAAAATACATTATTTGCAAGAAGAACTGCAAAGTGAGCACCTTTCACACAATCAAAGTATTTAGCAAATAATGTGTGTCACCATAGGTGTCGCATGATTAGGTAATAGGTGTAGCACGGTTCCACTACCACTGGCCCCCTCAATTCCCCCATGGCTTAGTGACCTAGTCTGAGCTTCTGACTACTTGTGCATCAAAACAGGTTTGTTTGAAACTGCTTCTAGCCGTACATTCCTGCTCTCCTCGTAATGTGGCCGTGGATACCCGTATGCGAACCCCCCGCCACCCAAAACCTTTAATGAAGCATAGAATAGGGCGGTAATGGAGTTGGCCCACAATAAAGGCCTAGGGGGTTTTCATTAAGTGAAGTTCGGCGATGCCAATCCAGTACTGCCTGTGCCAAGTCCCACAGCAGGGCTTCTGTCACCCAGGATTTGGGGCTGTAGCCCACTGCTTCTGCTGTTGAGTCCCCAAGCTTTGCTTCTCTGGCAGTTGCAGCCGCCCCCAGTTGGCTGTCATTCTAGTGTCATGCCAGCAGAGATGGTGGCAATTTCCGCAGCCTTTTCCGCATCATCACGCGTCCCTAAAAGCTCAAGCTAACTCCATCTTGCTGCTTTAATATACAGATTCTCATGCAGGCACACTGGGTTCTTGTTTGGTGTGTATGTGGCCAGTACACAGGATATTAAAGCTAATACCCACTGCAGGAAGAGAAAGACGTATTGCATATACATTGCCAAAGCTTTACGTTGAGACGACATCATGTGAAGCCTAACTAACTTACGTAAGTTCTGTATTTCATAGCAGAAAACAGGGCTTTGTCAAATCTGTTTACTAAGGCCAGTAATCAAGGCAAATTGTTGTTGTTGTTTAATTAAATAGATGATTACATTTGAAAAGAGAAAAGTAATTTAAAGCACACATTACAAATATGTTAATTCCATTTCCTCTTGGGGGTATTCATTCACCAGCATGAGCTGAATTCTCTAAATGTAAAATGTGAGGAATAACAACATCTAGACTCTCAGCCCTTTGAGGGCCAAAACACGTCGTCGTTCTCTGAGTTTCCTAAGATACGGGAGCAAACTGAGCCCACACAACACAGTCACAACACTCAGCCTGGTACTGGGTGTAGGGGTTCAGAGATGAAAGACACAAACTCTAATTCCAAAAACCTCCTCCAGGAGATAAGTTAATGGTTATTTGCGTACGGCATGATGAGGGATAAGAAAGGCAACAAAACACTCCATGAGATCAAGATCACAGAATATGGAACCCCTCAACCCTTAGCTCTGGTTGGTAAGAAGGAAAATGTCAGGGAAGACGTCCTATTATATGTAGGGCCTTGGTTTTCTGTTGCTAATCCTGTTGCTGTAGAGACTACACTGACACCCATGAAACAAAGAACCCTAGAAATGTGCAAACTTAAATCTTGACTTGAAAGTCACGGGCTCCCTGTTATATAGTAAGAGTTCAGAGAAAAGATCAGAGCTGTTGACACCCATTAAGAATAATCGAGAAAGGCCCTAGATAGGAAGAGGGTCTCAAAGTAAAGCTGTCCACCACCCCATTTAAACCATCCATGGTAGCCCAACCAAGCAATGCCTTATCGTTAAAAATTGCTCTTTCCTGGCTGTGTGTTTTTCAAGAGAGCTGCTTTGACAGAGAACAGGATTAAGTTTGTTTTGTCCACATGTTTTATTGGACTTCCCGGACACCACATGAGCAATGTTACTGCACTGGCCTGTATCCATAGGTGCTCGTTAGTGGCACATCCAATAACTCATTTCGGAATTGGGCCAAGTAAAAGCTACCAAGTAATCTTTTAGGTCGTTCATTGACAGTAGGGTGCCTGCATTTGCTACTCATGTGGATGGTCAAGTGGGACACATTCGTCACGGATACTTCTACTTCATCTCCCCTGCCCCCAGCGTGTAGGATATGGTAAGAGAATCCAGGTCCTAAGTGTCAGTAGCTGACTCCACAGAGGAAGGATCCAGAAGGATCCAGTCTCTATACAGCAACTGGTTTATTCTCAAGTGCCTTGTCATTCTAGACCTTTCCTGAGCCTGGGCAGGTCTGTGGTTTCCACATGCAGTCAGTGATGTCCCAAGCCTCCATTTCAACTTCTTGTGGACCACGACACTGACCCCAGAAATCATAGAAGTTTGCAATACAGAGAATACAGACAGTGTTTAATGCTTCCCAGCCTCCATCCTCTCTGGAGCCTAGGCGCATTATGTAATTAAAGAAGAGTTGAATAGTCTCAGCAAGGTTAAGTTTGAGCAATTACGTTGTGAGAGATGAAGGAGCCCAGTTTGCCATCCCCTCTCCTGCCTATCACCCAGCAGGCTCCACAGCGCTGGTGAAGTGACTGTCAGATCAAGGCCTGGTGTTTAGAAGGAAAATAATAAAGCCAACTGTCATCTCGTGTAATTTAAAACATGAAAGTTAGTGAGGATAAATGGAAGTGAAGCTGGCTTGTGAATTCATCACAGACCTGTACGGAAGAGAGAGTATTGCTTATCATCTTATTTACTTGTTTGCTAAGCTGTTTCCCACCAGCTATGGGAAAGCATCAGGATTGCCTGCAGAGCGAAGTGTAAATAGAGAGACTCTTAACCCTGGCGTTCACCATTCAAGTGCTAAATGTCCTTGTCTGTGTCTAGTTCATAGAATTCCACCAGACAAATCTGTTTATCCAAGGGAAGCCAAAGGGAAGGTGTGATGTGTGACGCTGAGGGAGTGGTGTCCCCAAGGGGCATCCTCCCCAGTCTCCATCTGCCACCTCAACCTCCACCAAAACACCATCTAAGAAAAACAAAGGTTTTGATAGTCATAGGCAAATGAGCTTCAAGATAAGTTTCTGACCTCATTCTCACATTGAGCCCCTTATACAGAAATGATGTGTCCTCCCCTGCGTGTAAGAGAGATTCTGTGGGATCCGTGATCACCTTTGACTTTATCCCACCTCTTGTGCCTTCTGCTCAGTCCCTGCATTCTTTTGTTTAAAGAAAAGTGGGGTGGGAGGAAGAGAGAATAGGACAAATGCCATCTTCTGGCCAAGAAAAAACTACCAGTGGCAGAAAGAACTACTACTTATCAGGCACTTCCTTTGGGCCAGGCACTATTTTAACTATTATATTTATGCTCGTTTAATATTTGAATGCAATTTAAGATAGTGTTCATCATTCCCACCATGCAAATGAGGCTTAGCAAGGAGGCATGCCCACAGTCACACCACTAACCAGAATTAAAACCACTGCAGTGCAAATTGCTTTTCTCTTTTCTTGATAGCCGGCTGCCAGCAAATACATTCATTCCTCTGTTTCTCTTGGAACAATTACTCAGAGGATAAAATGGAATACAGCTGACACTCTTACGGTTACCTGCTCAAAACCTAAGACTTCAACCCTCTAGAGAAGCTGGTATGTTAAATGGAAAAACCAAGGAACCAGAAATTAGAGACCAGAGTCGTAGTCCCCCAAAGTCGGTCAAACACGAACTACACCTTCATGGAGAAGACAGGGTGATATTCCTGCCTCGTAGAGTCGTGAGGATTAAATAGGTTTCAACCGTGCAGTGACTCAGAATCATTTGGGTAGCTTTGAAAAAGCTACACCTGCCTAGCTGTAACCCAAAGCCTAAGGAAGCAATTCTCTGGGAGGTGGTGGGTTTGAACACATAGGTCACTGTGTTTTTGGTTTCCATGAGTGACAGAGATGCACGCCATGGCTGGGAATCATCGGATGGGATGAGGTACGTGAATCTCAAAGCACTGAGTACAGTGCCAAGCTCACAGCAACGTAGCCTTCTTTGCCAGCTGCCACTTGTTTGACACCTCATGAGTCATGAAGTGATGAAGTTGTCATTCCTGGAATCTTCCAGTTCTAAATACTGAGGTGAATTGGGAGCTTTTAGGAAGACCTGATTCGCAGCAAATCTATAAGGCAAGGTCTATCTTTAGCATCTCTGACTCTGTCTTTTAAAGCCTCTTATTGGCAGCATGGCAAGACTTTCAAGACTCCCAGGACCCCAACCAGCCCCTAGGAGAAGACAGCCTCATCTCCTTCTAAGCCTACACAGCGGTCAGATAAAGTAACTCCATCTCACTAGACAATTGGCCGTCAATCCTCTACCAAATAACACCACGTCTGACTCCCTACAAGGTGGGAATTCCAGGCCCTTGAGTATCTGTGTGGTGGACGTACTTGTGGCTAAGCTATGCCAGGACCACATCTCTCAGGCAGCTCTCTGTGTCATTTCTGAGCAAGCCCCACTCCGGTTCTTGGAGGCTCTTTCCTGCTTTGTCTCTGATGGTCGCAGAGACAGGGCCAACCTCTTGCTCATCTAAACCCCATTTTTCCTGTTGTAAATTAGAATATGCTCACTTCTATGGTACCAACAACCCAACAGATTAGGAAAACACTTTCCTTGTGATAAAAATATTTACTTAATGGAAATGAATCAAATGGAAATGAATCAAACTGATAGTTAATCCTTTGTCTATACAGCCCATCATTTGCTGTTTGCTTTCCTGAGGCCAACCTTCAATACATTAGATACTGTGAGGGTCGTGCTCAATAGAGCACCAGGGACTAGTTACGAATGGGTCTCTCACCTCCCCCAAGTCATTTCCACAACGCAGGGCGAGAGAGGAGGTATAGAGATGCACAAGAGAGTCTTAATTTTCCCCCCTAGAAAAATAAAGCATTCAAATAGCAATGACTAATACTGAGGAGCACTCCGACATTCTCTTAGGAAAAAAAAATTTTTTTAACTGTTAAACAGTAAGAGGCTGCTCCCTCCTTCATCCCGTCTGAGCCTATTACAAGTCTGCACCATTTTTGTAACCATCAGGCAGCCTGTTAGGGAAAGGATGAGCAAAGTAGACAGAACTGGGAAAAATGAGATGAATGCGGAGAGCTCCAAGCCAAGCAGAGCTTTAACCGCCCCCACATCCATGCCCTAAAATAGACACAAAATTGCACATGCCTGTATTTCATTGGCCAGGTTAAGAGTTAGCAGAAATGAATAGCTGAGTGCCTTTTTCTTAATGGAAGTACTGCTTTGTCAGGAAGATAAAACAGAAGAGCTGTGAGATTAAACGGGTCTGCAGATGAGCTGGCTCCTTGGCCGGCGCGCCACAAACCAAATGCATGAAGACCTGTGCCCACCGGGCTGCCCGGCCTAAGATCCTCCCAACAAGCACTTTCAAGGTGATGGCACAGCATCGAGCTGCAGCCTGACTCGCTAATCACCGCCTTTACAAAGGGTGCTCTTCTCACCTTGCTCAAGAGGAGAAGGGGCCAAGCCAGAGATGGCCCACCGGGAGCCCCCGTGACAGAGATGAATTTTTCTCCTCCTCCTTCCTCACCTCCCTTCTCTCTCACCTCCCTTTCCCTTCCATCTTCTTGTCTTCACTATTTTTTCCTTCTTCCTTCTCCCTGTCCTTCTCCTCTTCCTTTGTCCCTTTCCATTTCTCCTTTTCCTTATAGCCATGAGTAATAATTCTCCCTTCTCAGGCGCATGACTAACCGGTTGCAAGGCCAGAGCTTCAGACCCACCCGAGCTAAGATACCTGGCCTCGTGTGCCTGAAACACAACAGTGCAACTTAAAAACTAGTGCCCCGTCGGCTTAACCAAACTTTGACAGAAAGATATATTGATTAAGAAGAATTTTCAGTGTATAGTAGGGGCTGAATCACATTTTGCAGCCGTCTCATCAAGGAGAAACTGAATTAGAATCGCATCCCTCCTGTGGACTGCCTCATGCTCATGAAGATACTGATTTGACTCCTCTATGACTCTTCATACAACTTAAAAAATAAAAACATCTTTTTCAGTGATAAGCGTCATCAGCTGAAGTGATTTTAGGAGACCTTGTTAAATAGGGTGACAATTTACTAGAAGGAAAGAATGGAGAAAACAAATGACCTTGTAATTATGGTGCTTGAGGCCTTTTAACAAATGGTGATACGTTGGTGTCTCTCTGACAAAGCATCACTGAAGGAGACTGCAAAGGCGTATTTCAAGTTCATTTCTGTTTCTCCTGGGTGGGAATATTTTGGCAAAATATTGGACAGGGAATTGCTGATGTCTCCAATGATCACTCAAGAAATTGAAGAAAAACGTTACCAATATTTTGAAATGTTTGCAAAGAACTTCCTGCTGTCCTATCCACAGCAACTTTGTTATCTGCTGACAGGAGGGGATGAGGCCATTGCTGTGATTAGTCTTTGTAAGCCTCAGCCAGTTTCTGAAGTTTAATCCCATGCCGGAAGCGCGCAAGGTCAAGGGAAAGATGCTCTTTGCTCGCCCTTTTTTCTCACCCTCCGCCGTTCCCCCTCTGCACATGCGCACACACGCAAGTGTGCACACACACCCTCCCCCCCCCCCCCAGGATTCATCCCCATGGCCCCACCTCTCCTGTGTCCTGGTTCAAAGGGGCACATACACTGGTTTCCCCCGAACTAGGAGAGTCCTGCGTGCATGCTTCCCTCCTTAACTTCTCCAACAAAGGTTTTTATGACTGTGGTGATTATATCAGACCCAGGAGGCTGTTGCAGGGTTACAGGTGGAAATAGGATTTGATTTTGATGGTTCTAGAAGGAAAGCCCAATTTCCTCCGATGCACTGACAGCTCTTGCATTCTAAGTCAAAACTTTCGTGTAAGTTAAAAAAAGCACTCGGGGGTAACTCCCTGCCACAAAAGCTGGGCACAGGGCCAGGACTCTGCATTCATTAGCCTCGGGTGAGCCAAGATTCCCAGAACACCCGGTCAGCATTTTTCATCCAAAGATGGGGGTGTCCTGCTGAAATTTAAGATAGAAGACACAAGGTTACCGATCTCTGCAAGCCTGGAAGTTAATTGATCTTTCCTCCCAGAAGAATGTTTTCATCTTTTATAAAGCATTATACACCCTAGATACATGCAAAATCATCCGTAAAATCTGAAAACTGCATTGGCTAAAGGCCTAGAGTATGCTTCCTCTTCTTTCCCTTTGCTTCATATACATGCAATTCAATAAATAGAAATGTGCCATCGTACGTTTAACCTATGTAATCTAACTATTCAAAAACAGTCTTTCTAATATTTTATTCAAAAATGCTATGCTTAAGTTATTGCCATTCCCTTGCTCACAATGCAGTAATTACATACAATTCAAATGAGTTTATCAAAGCAAAACACAGCTAGCTACAGGAAGTAGGACTTTTTTTAAAAAATGTAAAATAGGTAGCAGAGGAGAGAAATACTGATAAAGTGAAATTTAGATCTAAAGTGGTTATTAATTGAAACTTTCATTCATAACTATGCCGAAGTTAAATAGATTTGCAAGTTACTTGTAATCCAGAGTTGTGGATGGAAATTGGATCTGATTTTGATACAGTTGAAATATAATCTCCCATGACATTCTGAAGGCTGTGTGCCTTCACCACCCCACTGAGACGAATCAGTAGTTACCTTCCTCTTCCTAATATTGATCCCGTAGGCCTGTGTGCAAAGACGTGCCTGCGTGCCATCCATTCGCCACATTTTTATTTATTTCAGAATACAGGAAAGTTCCCTGTTAGGTAAAATATGTATTAAATATACGATGACTTAGTATTTTTTACTTTTAAACCCCAGTTCCGTTGCCATGCAGATATAACTCAGATGGGCTTATCAGCACAGTTACATAACTGTGTGAAATTAACATTATGTGTGTCAATGTTGTGATTAAAATCTTCAAACTATTGGTTTCACAGACTGACAGGTAGGATAATTTTAGCTAAGGCTTACCTTGTTGTTCTATTTAATTTGGCTCCTGCACATGGTCTAGGGTGTAGGTTGGGATCATAGTTCACTCTGAAGTAGGAATCCTCTGAGCTCGAAGCACCTCTCACAAAGATGACCTCTAGTTACCTAAACAGAAAGAACTTGAGGACAGGGAAGAAGTGCATGTGAGAATCCATACAGGACAGAGGAAAAGGCTGCTAAATGCCAAAGCCCAGAGGAGAGATCCGGGTCAAGAAATAACATGCACTGAGAAGGTTTTAGATGTCAACCAGCTGTCACCCATTCACACTAAATGAGGCCACTCTATCAGGTATCAGACCAGGGCTTAGGAGTTTGGTAGGATCGTCAGAGACAAAAGGGAATTTCCACTGGTCTTGGAGCTGGAAACTGTGGAATATGATTAGAATAAATTTTAAGGAAGATTTAGCAATTGTAGGATAAAAATAATAAGTATTAATACACGAAGCTCTTTCCATGTGCCATACTCTTCTAATGCTTTGGCAGGACAAGGGAGGGAAACTATGGGAGTACTCCTATGAGTTAGTACCAAAAAATTAGGAAAATATTTCTAGTGCACTACAAAACTCCTAAGACCTTGTCTGACTTTATAGCATTCCTGAACTTGAAAGGGGAGCCTGGCCCCAGCTGGTCCTCTCCTCCACAGGAACTGGTTCTGTAGAATCGTTAGCATATCCATAGAAGCAATATCCTGCGACAAAAACCAAGAAAGCAGTGTGCCCCGGGTGAACTGGTGAGGAAAGGAAACGATGAGTTCCTAGCTGACCTCTAAGTCCTATCCCGCAAACCTCACTCCCCTGGGGCCGCTTTCCCCGAAGTGAGTACGAGGCACAGTGAGTGGTCTGACCTGTGGTGAACAGGTAATAGCTACAGAAGCAAGTGAGGTGATCCTGGGCCGCAGAACTAGTAGGAGCATCTGAAGGTGGCTTCCTACTCAGGATGAGATTCTCGTCCCCAAATGTCCCTCCTTTTGCCCACTAACCGCCCAATCAAAATTCCCACCATCTGTTATTTCTTTGAATGTTGGCCGGAAAATCCCCTATAAAATACCGGTCCATTAGATGACTTAACAATAATACAGAAATAGATATTTGCTAGGGAGCTCCTGAACACCTAGCCTGGAAAGCACGAGAGACAGAAGACATCGTTAGGGACCGGGGAGGCGTGGAGGGCAGCGCCCCAGCAGGGCTTGCCGGGTCCTGGGCGGGAGCTCTTTCGTCCCTGCTCCAAGGGGCCTTGGGAGGCACTGTGAGGGCACCTGGAGAGTGGGGAAGCGGGTGGGGAAACAGACTCAGAGACTCTGAAGCAAACTTCACCTGATTCATAGCTGAAGAGGCTTTAATTCCTGTCAGCATCCAATAGTTGTGTGTTTTGGTGTTGAACATGTAAGAGTTCACATGTGCATGTGTGTGCATATTCATACATGACAAGGTAGGGACACAGATGTAAAAGCAAATACGTGGCTGATTCCTAACACCCATCCAACCAGGCTTCTTGAGCCACTTGCAGCCACACTCAGGCTTTCTGGGGACGTCTGAACCTCCGTGATCATCTGTGGCTCTTCATTTTCCATGGCCCATTTAATTGAAAGGTGGCGTGGTCACTGTTTTTCTTTTAGGAAAGTGGAGTTTATTGCCCTGCTGCCGCTGGAGATTAGCCACAGCTTGCAAATTTGGAACACACAAAGCAGCATGATAAATGATCCCCACCGTAATATCCCCGGCACTTCTGCCAGAAGGAAGGCTTGGCAGCCCGCGAGAGTTGACAAGCGCTCTCTTCATGGTCGTACCAGCTGCAAAGGGGACTGCCCCCATCCGGCTCTCCCCACAAACCACAGAGTAAAATGATCACTTTTGAAAGAAATTTAAGACGAAGGGGAAAAAATTGCACTTGGGAGTCTTTCCCAGATGCTGGGCTGGTGTTAAGTGAAATCGTGAAGATCTGAAGGGACTTTGAGAACTCCAAGTTTCCTCTGTGTCCTACCGCTCATGCCCCAGCCCCCGTTATTCACGGGACCACGACTGACTGCCTCCTCACTCACAAAACACTGCAGGGAGGGGCCATCCATGTCAGTCATTACACGCAACGGCTGCCATGGCACATTAAGCTCAATATTTTGTTGATGTGGTGGTGTCCCTTTTTGAAAGACGATGGCATTGACTAGCAGGTCCTGGGAACCACTTACTGCAGCTACTGGTCAAACACGTTCTGTCCAGTAAAGGCCCTTTTTCTTGGTTGTGGACACTGTGTGCAGGACAGGGGAGGTGAGGGATCCAGTTCTAAATGGACATCTTCCAGGGTAAGTTTCATTCCTGAGTCATTTTGTGATCTTCCCAGAAAATTATGTGTGGGTGCTGATATCACAAGGAACTGGAATTTGATGCTAAAGATTAGAAATTAAAATGTGCCATCATTTCTGAAGCCAACGATGGGGGTGGGAGTTGGGGGGGGGGGCGCAGGAGAGAGTCCACTTTGCCTCTACTTTAGATTATAAAGACTTAAAGCTAGCACACCACAGTTGAGTTCTTAGATTCTGTCCAGGATTAATCTGCACCTAATAATAATGTGACGCCCACAAATCAGACACTCTGTTGAGTGTCCTAGAGGCAGTTGCTGGCCCTGACTTAGCCGTACCCCACTCGTCCATGCTCAACCCCGCCTCCACACATACACGTGTTTGTCTCAAATTGATGGATCCGCACATAGAACTCTCCAGCCAAGTTCTACATGTGGCTGCCATGTTGCCTAAAGAGGAGCTCTGAGTCCAAGGCACTCTGCCCAAGAGTTTGAAAAAAATTTGATGTTTCCTAGAGGAAAGAAAGGAGCCCGAACATCGTCACGCTTTAGTCCTCCGTCCTCCCTTCCCTCACTGAGATGCTCACGATGCTTTCAAGATACTGCCTCTCTCCCGTCTAGCTCATGGTGATAGGTATTAGACAGTCACCAGAAAAAACAGTCATCACCTATACCTCCTAGGAACTGTGTCCCCTCCTGTACCCTCTCTCAGGGCCATATTGAAATTCTTTCTTTCCCTTCTCCTCTTCTTCTTCATTGCTTATTTAAATTACATAAAATATTTATAAATGTTAAAAACTAAGAGGCAATGTACTAGAGAATATATTATGCATTCGCTCAAAATCCCCTGTATTTCTGCTTTACATTTTACTCATCAAATTTTGACTGAGTATAGATCATGGTGTTATGGGCCATGCCGTATTTCATTCCTGTATCACTTTTTATGCCTTTAATGTTTTACTCCTGTGTCATTCCACCCTTCACTCTTTCAGACAAACAATTTTTTCCTTCTTTCTAGGATTAACACTGTTCCCACTTGTCCCCAAGATCCTGTCCATGCCCATGAAATAAAAGAGGACCACGAGTTCCTTGGAACCTGGCTTTTTCTGCCATCCCTTTGCTGAGTCCACCCTCTTAGGCATGACTGATTTCACCCAAGTAAGGACCCCTGTAGGAACTGACCATTTGAAGTACCCTAACGAGCTATTCCGTTCACTTCTATAACACCTGCAGAAGCCTGCTGCTTAGCTTTCTCCACTGCCCCTAACGAATCCTTTGATGACTTGTCTTTCTCCTCACACTCCCTAGATTTGAAAATCTTCCAAGATGCTGCTGTGAGTCACTGCTTACACCTCCAGGGATCTCATTCCTTTGTGAAATCTGTAACTGACTCTCATCTCAGCATTGATGATTTCCCCATCTATACCTTCAGCCCCAATCTTTGTAGTAAATTTTAGCTCACATTATTAGCTATCTATTGGAAAAGCCCAACCATAAGTCCCATGGGCTCTTCAAAATAACAAACAAAATGCCAAAATCTGATTTTTAAAGTGCCATCATTAAAAAAAAAACTTTTATAGAGTGAACTACTGTAGTAATCTTAGAGGTGCCAGTCTACGTGACTTTCAGATCTAGTGAGTATTCGCAGTAAAGGAAGAGGGACAAGGTGGCTGGCATGGCTGTTGTGAGATGGTTAGAGACAAGCCCTCTAGTTCCGTGCACCAAGTAGGTCCTCAGTCAGGGGCAGCCATGCTTTCATTATTGAACTGGATGGAATTATTTCTAGACTGGAAAGACAAAGAAAAGGCCAACTAAAAATGGTCTGATTTTTCCAAAGGTGGCTAGACCACTTGAAAGTGAGGATCTTGATAAAATTTATCCCCTGTGAGTTAGCCCTGGCCATCTATTTACAGCGGTATGTGGCCCCATAGCATTACTGGTGCCTTATAAATGGATCCATTCGAAGAAACTGTACAGTACAAATGTGAAAGAATTACGAGCAGACTAAGATCAAGTAAGAAAGAGGAAGTATTATAAAGGTCAGCAAGCCTTCCAAGAGGTAAAGTGAGTGGGAAGCAGAGCAGAGAGGGAGATAATGAGCAGCAGCAAGTCAGAGCAGTAGGTAGTTTAAAGGTCACACACCAATGTCCAGTGTGGGTGCAGAAATGACGGTAACTGCTTTGATTACTCAGCATTCATTAGATGATACTAATTTTATTAAAACCTTCAGGGCTTCTCTGAATTTCTGAAGAACAGATATATCATTATGATGAACTACAATGTGAACGTATTCTCATTTTGAGACTGATATTCATGACATCAGGTAGGAAAGAATTCCTAAAATCCTGAAGACATAAGAATCTTTAAGGTTATCCTTCATGTTAGCTGCCTGAAACTTGCATTTAATATGTACCACAATCAAGGAATGAGTAAGGAGTGAATAATGCAATCACTCTTTGCGTTAATAGGATTTTGTGACAATAGCTGGATCGAATAATTACATTCAGAACAGATTAAAATAATTGCCCCAAGGTGATGAGGTGACATCTTTTGATTCTAGAAGTAGATATTGAGCAAAGTGGCAGATACCCTGATTTTAAGATGACAATTCAACAACTTCCCACAACTCTCATGTTTGTAATAACGTAGGCTTATTAACCTTGGCATTCCAGAAATCAGGAGAAGACACAATCCAATCAGTTTTTCATAGCCCCCATCTTTTTGTTGGTCTTATTATCTAACTGCAAAGTAGAACCTTATTCATTCCCCCTGCATTTGGTGAATTTCTGAAAACAACCTGATTTTCTACCATTATATTTTTCCAATCAGATCTTTCATGTAATATATTTAATTTCCAGGTCTTGATGAGAATTTTTATGTCAACACATCATACAAGCACAATTCATTCCTTGTTCACATCGTATTTTCTTATTTCTAAGTGGGAAAATATGATCACTGTACCCATGGGCCAGTTGTATACAGCACAACTGAAGCAGAAAGTTGACAAAATTTTGGAGAATACTTATTAAGACTCAAACTTACACAACAGTCTGTGAGGTACTTGAAGCCTTCTGTAATCACTTACTTCAAAATGGGTCACCAGGCTAAGGGTTGGGCCTTATTCTGCCTTTAGTACTTTTTAGACCCAAAAAGTGATATGTTTTTCAATAGAGATGATTTTTCTTAATAGGCAGCAGGCTAGCTGCTATTCTTTTATCTTTAGATTAATTCACTATTATGAATGTTTGCATGTTGAGCTCATGTCCGGGTATCAAACGCCAAGTACTAAACTCTTGAAAAAGACTGTGAGTGCAAACATAGAAAGCAAGTGGAATGGCAGATCTCACCTCTCAATCTAATACACAAGCCAGTACCCATATGTGGCTATTAAATAATTGAAATGTGGCTAATGCACATTAAGAGATGTCCTAACCTAAAGTACGTATCTGATTTCAAAGATTTAGTATGAAAAAAGAATATACAATATCTCATTAACAAATCTTATATTGATTATACATGAAGAAGATCATATTCTGGATATATAGGGTATAGAAAATATATCCTTAAAGTTAACTTTTCCTTTCCTTTTCATTTTTTAATAAAATCATATGTGGGGCTTGCATTGTGTTTCTATTCTATTGCACTAGTCTATTTAACCTGTTCAAAATGAGGCAAACTTCTTTAGTCTTCACTGAAACCAGGCACCATTAGCTCTGTCAAAGGGATGGAGTCATTAAAATGGGGCTTATTCATGGTCTGTCACAGGTTGAGCTTTGTAAATTCAATTAGCTAATGGAGTGCTGGCTAAGAAGGAGGTCCATATGGTTGTTTTCCCTGCAGTTAAGGGCAAAAATGTGTAGTCACTGCTGCTGAAAACTGAGGTACATAGTTTGCATTGCAGTTACCCTGAATTGGGATGTAAAAATAATCTGAAAACCTGTAGCTGATTTTCTTAAAGGATTATTGGGAAAATGATAGATTTAAAATGCCCCTTAAGGGCTCATAGGGATTTTCAGGTGGTAGAATTTTCTGTAAACGTTGTACCTGGAATAATGTCACAATTCTTATCAAGTAAGTAGCAAATAGCAGTCTAATATAATCTTGAAAGAGAACAATATATCCCAAATTTAGGCTGTTTTCTGAACAGACCTTCAAGCCTACTGCCTGAACAGCAACAGCAACAAATGGCTTTAAAAAGCATGTAAGCGTGTTGCAAATGTCATCTAAAGGACACACAGATCTTTCTACATTTTTTTCCCTTCATCTCTTAAACTCGGTTTGTAAAATCATTTTTAACCCTAACCGTGTGAGAATGTGGGAACTTCGATGAAAGGAGGCTCCTCCATTAATTCAGCGGCACTGAATTTGTTCATCTTTTTCCATTTATTATTCTATTGGTTTTCTCCCTATGTTGTCATTGCACGTGCATTTTTGGCTAAAACCCCTCCGCGTTATTCCTGCAGCTCTCTTGGGCAACTCATAGACGCGTTAGCAGTAGGCACACAATGGAATGGGGTATTTTTCAGTCCAGCAGTTTGGGAGTAGTTCGTGAAAGTGAACCATTTTCTGTTCAGGTTTTTCTGGCAACCAAACCCGGCAAGTGGAAAGCGTCCAGAAGCAGTGCAGCGCTGTGGGGGAACAGCATGCCTGACACAGCGAAGTCCTCTAGCTCTAAAACTATCCCAATCTTCTGTGCCCTTTCATTTGTTTATCCCTGGATATACTTTGAGCCTCTTTCTTTCCATTTGCTAATGAGAGCTGTGTCTCCAGGTTTATTACCTCCAGGGTCAGGAATGCAGAGTTTCTAATAAGTAACATTTGGGAGAAATTGCAAGTAAACATGCTTAAGGGGGTCTGAGCAAAGCTGCTCTTGCATCAGGCAATTAGTGACGCTGAGGGAAGGCTGCCTAAAGTGATCCCTTTGTTTTATCGAATGTGAGCGATTGGCACAAAAAGCAACAACCCCGTGTTATTGTTTGAGTGGGCTCCAAGCATAGCATGCCTGTAGAGTCACTGAGTTCTTTGACATAGCATGTCAGCTATCATGGCTCATCACAGGACACTTTTTAAAGCATGCCTAAACTTACTTACATAGATGCCATTCTGGTTGGCATTAGCTTTCTCTAGAAAAGCCAACAAGAAATACTCTGGGCCTAGAGACAATTTCTTAGTCATGAACACATACTTGCAAACCACAGGGTAATTGCGATTCATGAATGGTGACTTTTTAATGAAGTGACATACTGGCTATCCAGAGCCACAACTCCACTGACTCAGTAAAGTGAGCCTCTCCTTGATTGCATGGGTGTCCTTAGCTCCATTGTACTTCTAAATCTTGCTCTAATGTCATGTTGTGAGTCTCAGTGCTTTCTGCAAATGGTTTTTAGAGTATAGGTGGGGAATGGCATTAGCCTAGAAAAAAGAATACACATATAAGGATGTTATTATATGTTCTGATTCAATAAATATTTCTTGATATTGCATTTCCGAGTAGCTTTCCTTGCCATTCAGAAATGCAAAGTTGAAGAAGACAGAGGTTTTGTTCTCATAGTATTAATAGCCCAGTGTTGGTGATCAGGCAAGAAGAAAATCACCGTGCAAATCAGAACATGATATATGCTGGGTGAATTCACAAGAAAAGTGGCATGGTAAATTCAGAAAACAAAGAGGTAATTCTGACTGATGAATTATAGATGGCTTTGTGAAGGAGGTGGTCTCACAGCTGTATCTTAAAGCATTGAGTGGGCTTTAGGCATACAAGGGCATGCGGGAAGGACATTTGAGGTGGGGGGAATAACATCAAAAAGTGAATATAGTCAGATTCCAATGAGAACCTTCAACACTTCAACCTGTTCACCTGACCACACGAAGTTGACAGTGTTAAATCCATGTCCGTGCTTTGCTCTTTGAATAGTGCTGATCTAATCTCTGAAAACCCATCCCCTAAGGATAATACAGCAGACAAAGTTCTGGGTGTGCACACATGTATGCACACATACACTCATATGAAAAATGTTTAGCACTTCCCATGACCAGACCAAACAGCTTTCTACGTACTAGACTGTGTAACCCATCAGTTTGCATGATCCACCATAGAGAATAAGGGTCTTCAAACCAAAACACCCAGGAACCCCCGAGCTTGAATTTCCAGAGCCAAAGCTCATGCAATATCATGCAACCATTCAGGGAAAATGAAAACATGCCCCATACCTTGCATTGAGATCAGTGGTTCTCAACTGGGGATGATTTTGCTTAGGTTGATCATCTAGATCAAACTGTAGTCCCATTTCTTCCCAAAATAAAATACCTGCCTTAAAATCTCTGGTTTGGGGAAATAGTTCATCTCAAATTGACCACAAAAAATTTTAATCTGTAAATTCAGTTTTGTTTTGGTTATAGAGCCAAAGAGCATTGAATGAATAGGACACACTGATTATACCCCCCAACCTATCATACCTTGCCTAAGTCATAGGAAACTACAGAACAGAAAACCACAAAACTTCTAGACCAAGACCCACAGAAAAACCGGTGGCATTTATCTTAGGTCCTAGTAATCCAGAAGGAGAAGTACATTGTTTATGGATAATTTTGTTTGTTTGTTTTTTAAGGGAGTGAGGTCTACAAAACTAAAATAGTATTTCTCAGCATTTTGGTTTTATAATTTATACTCTATTTACTTTGAGCCTCTTTTTTTGGCTTAAAGGGGAAAAAAGGAGAGACTAAAACAAGCGAAAAGAGTGTTGTGAGAAAAATAAATATTAGCATTCCTTGTATTAGTAAACATATTAGCATGTTTTATTAATCCTGCTCATAATCATTGGCTTTACCATGTGTAAATATCTAAGTGGGTTGTTTTTTCCAATATGAATCTTTCTTTAAAAATTAATAGTGTAGATAATTAGAAGCCTGAGGTCAACTAAGGGCAAAATCTCTAAAACTTGAAGAAGAAAAGTTTATTTCTTCAGGTTCATTGCAAGAGTCTGAAGAGTTTTAGTGACATGGTTAGCAAGGGATGTCCTCATTTGGTTTTTTACCAGTAGAGTCCCCTGAGGATGACTTTGTATTAGTGCCTACAGTTATTGGTCCCCAAACTTATCATCTGGGCCACAGAGGTGATTAAAGCAAGTGGGACTTCAGCAGAGACAAGGGAGAGGGGAGGAACGAAGCTTCCCAAATTATGGTTTACGATATGTGCTGAGTCCATATGGATTCTGACCCTGAACTTGGAATTGTTATCTTCCAAATGTTAAATGGGAGAGATAGTACAAGGATACTCTTAAGCACTGGACCATAAGTTAATTCAAGGGCATGTGGCCCAAGAAGAAAGGGCAAAGAAAACAGGCACGAAGAGAGCTCCAGCCAAATAAATCTTTGGCTTTCTCCCTACCGTGAGAACGAGTACCTATAACTTCCTCCAGGAACCAAAGACATCACTAGAAAGGTTATTTTAGATTGTAGTGACTTGAAAAATACTACAGAGACATACAGAGCTACGTAGGCCGTGAGCCAGCTGCTGAGTGCCCTGAGAAGATCTTGACTTCTCCTGTAGTTTGGTGTTTGGCACGTCCCCTGGAAAGATCTAGCTCACCCTCTCCGTGACAGTATACAGAGGGACATTAGTGTGATCTATTTAAGAGTGATGTAAGCTAACTTTGTTATGAAAACAATGTAATTTTAACATTGGAATGACATCTGGTCTGTGTCACAGCTCTATCAGGATGAATGATAATGGTGGGGGGGGGCGGGGAGAGACCTGCCTTTGCCAAATATGGCCGCCGATGAGTAATGCTCTGTTCCTCTCTTAGTTCCCCTGTTAGGACTGGAACTAAGAACAAGAGTCTGATATAAGTCCTGACAATTTCCAAGTGATCAACTGTCACATAGAATCAGCACTCTGTGCCAAGATGCACAAACTATGGGATGGAATTTTGGGGGCTGTGCTTTTCTAAATGAGGAGAGGAATTTGGGGGACGTCGTTTATTGGCAGTTCATATAGGAGCATGTGCTCTGCTTGCTTCCAGAATCCTAATTCATATGATCAGGGAAATACAAAGAAGGATTTGCATCTCGAACAATTTTGCATAATCATGAAAGCCTTCCTTTGTTGTCTAATCTTCGTTCTGGAGCAGTATCTATCCCTTAGAAAATAAATCCTGTTGGCTGACAGAGTTTTGATTGCCTGTGACGTAGTAGAGACAGACTCTACTTATGATCCTTATGAAGGTCCATTCTCTGTAGTCTGATCATGACAGATTAAGAGTATCATGTGCTGGGGTAGAGGACTGCTACTTCAGGGGGCACCCCCCCACCCCACCCACCCCCACCCCTGCCAGCTCCAAGCTCTATCCTAAGCGAACCAGTGACCCAATGTTAATGCAGTTAGAGCTCCCAAAGTGAGTAGTTTCCATTTCCACTACTGCAGTAGAGCTGTCGAATGCAAATTATATTGTTTAATTATATTGTTTAATTTCCAGGATTCTGAGAAGGTCCCTATCACATACCTTAAATCTGATGACTCAAAATATGGCACCCAATGTCTTTAGTCCCACTTTGAAATGGGATCACGCTAATTTTTGGAGTGGTAAATTGGAGCCATTTCCCGTTATATTAGCAGCCAACTTCAGTATTTATTGAGTGCATTACCAAAGAGTTTTAAAATAGAACGCCTTCCATCAGGAAGTTGACCGTAGAATCATGTCACCTGTCTTAGAACAGTGCCTGGTGTAACTCCTTTGATCTTTTATTCTTCAATTGACTTGCCACACCCCTGAAATTCCTCTGAAAACTCAAAGCATTGTACACAGAAAAATCCCTTCAACCCCATATCCACAGTGAAAAGGACTCCCAATTGAGTTGATGTGAATTTTGCCTAAATAATGAGGGCATGAGAACTATATTTCAGAGTCATCCTTCAGGGTAGTTGGTGTTAAAAGGAAACCTACCCAGTATTGTGCCAGCATTTTCATTACCGTGCTACCAAACATGTACAATTGGAGAGATCAAAAGCAAAGTCTCTTACTTTGGGCTTTTTCTGATTCCCCTTATTTTTCATACCATTGTAGAATCCATGTTTCACTTTGGGTTACGTTCTGAATTAACGTGCTGTGTCAGTTTTACTAAATGTTGTCATTTTTTTAAAAACCAAGAAATAATTTTCTTATAGCAAATGATATTAATAATACTTGAAGTATTTCATACAAATTGTATGACTTAGATATGTCACCATGTGTTTTGGGCATCTCAGAGATCCCACTAGCTAAAGAAATCATGTGGATATTTATATATCCGTTTTCTAGGGTAAAGAAGGAAGGTCTCTGGTTAGTGGGACATTCCCCGAAAGAACGTCCAGTGAATTAAGCCCACATGCATTTGGAATGCTCCATCTCGAACACAGCATTTCCCCAACTCTGCCTTTACCACCAACTCTGCGTTCCTTTTTAATTCCTAGAGTTTACCCCTGTGTATGTGGCCCCATTGTACCTATAGCTTTCATTTAAACTATCACAACTTCATTTGAGAAGTTAATGCATACACAAAGCCTTTTTCAGTTATTTAAGGGAGAAATATAGTTTCATCATATAATTTCACTTCATATTTTCAGAGAAGCAGTCTCAAAGACTGCCAATATTTCCTTCTGTCCCAGTGTCTGACCAGAGTTGACAGGTCCTTCTAGAAGTTTGGAGCTGACCTAAAGCATGGTCCTCTTCTGCTCCCCATCGGGCCAGTTCTGAAGGATACTCCTGGGGGTCCTTCTGGCCTGTGTGCTGTTTGGGTCTACGGGCAACTGAGGGAACTAGAGATGCAAGAGACAGGCTGCTCTCCCTCCACCAAAGCCACCCCCAAGAAGCAGTTATTCTTTCTCGGAGCTATGGCAACAGATCCAATCTCAAACTCCACAGATAAAGCCACTCTCTGGACTCCACAGAGGTGGCAGGGGAAAAAAACAAAAAGATATAGCAAGATGAGTAAATTTCCTAACAGGAAAGAGTTTTGGAGATGATCAGTGTCACCGCAAATACTCAGCTCTCTCCCCTTCTAAAAACATGGCATTTTGCTCGACAGTCCCCGTTTATAAAAGAGTTTGGGAAATGGATGAACCCACCAGAGAGCAAGGGTGCAAGGCAGAGGAGGGGATAAAAGAGACGTCTCTTACTAAAGAGGGAAAGTAACTCATTTTATCGTAACTGTCTGGTGAATTAAATGCATTTCCTGGGCTGTTTTATTCATAAAAGCCAGTGTGTAGGTTAGGGAATGATTGATTTCCTAGAAATTGGTAAGTACTTCCTAAGGAACGCTTGTCTTTACGGTGTCTTTGACGTTCACGGTCTACTAGTTCCGTTTCCAGCCTTCCACACTGCACCAGAAAATCATAGCTCCGTGCCACGGCACCAGCTACCACTTCTGCCAGTATCTCTGGGCGCAGCGCGAACAGTGTGGTTACCCACAAGCTGGAAAGTCGACCCCTCAGTAAATGCTGCATTTATTAGGAAGGATGTTGCTATTGAAATGCACTGAAAATTATTTCATCTGGCCCCCAGGTGGGAACTGGGGCAAATGACTGTGTGGAGTAGTGCCGGACAAGTCCAGTTCAATTCCACTGTAATAAATGCTAAACTTCCTTTTATTTGTAGCCACTGATGTATGTGATATGACCAGGAGCATTTCTATGAGCTCTTCTAATGGACAGTCACACAGATTAGAGAACAAATCGATCTGCCATAAAGAATACCCCCTCTGCAGAATGCTTTACGGATTTAGTAATTCTGTGAGATAATGAATGGGTTTTTACCACTAATCAATGTACCAAGAGTAGATTTGATGGAAAATTCACCACCCACATTAGAGTGGGCAGCATCCACAAAGGCCCTAAAGCAGCACTTTTTGCTTTTATCTTGAACAACAGTCACTAATATACTATCTGTTCAATCTAAGGAAGTGTTCATGGAAAGGGTTGTTTCTGTGGGGGGGGATGGGACACATATGAAAGGTGCGTCTTTTTAAGGTTCCTTTTTTAATGATATTTGGGGCTGACCCCCCCCTTGACCTGGAGAGGGGAGCACGTCTAGTAAAATATTTTCCTAATGCCCATTCTTCCTGTGGAATTATTAGAGGAGCTTGTTTAACAGTGTAGATTCCTCCCACTCATCCTTCACTTATGTATCCCAAAATTCTGATTCGATGGGAAGGCCAAGGAATCCCTATGTTTGTTTTTGGAGCTCTGTAGGAAATTGGGTGGTCAGCTGGATCTGAGGACCCACGGTCTGTATTATATTCCCTCCATAAACCTCAGGACCTCACACATTTAGAATCTGATTTCTCAATACCCCGAGAGTCTTTGTTTTCACTGGGAATTTATTTCTTCAGTCTTAGTTCTTGCTTAAGTTTTCTCAAGTCACTTCCTGTGGTAAGTCACTGTCCCTGCTACACACCATCTCATTCACCTTCTCTTTCTCTGTTAAAAGCCTTTGAATGCACAGCAACAACACTACTCCCTCAAAAACTTCTCTTCCCACCATTCAAGTCACTACACGAATCAGCTCTTTGGCTTTATTTTTAACAGTCTCTTTGTGGCACAAACTAAGACCTCTGTTTGTTTTTCTACAGTTGAGGGTCTTCTGATTTTAACTTGTTAGAGCCTTTCTCTTAAAGGAGATCCTTACCCTAAGCTTCAAGGACCCAGAAACTTCTCAGCATTTCTGTAACTGGTGCCTTGGTGTGTGCATTTCTCTCTCTCTCTTACTCACTCTCTCTCTCTCCTTTTTTTACAGTTACCAGAGATAATTGCAGTATCAAGTTCTAATGCTTTGGCTTCTTCTTCTAAGGTCACTCCTTTGGAGAAAGTCCATCAGCTCAAATGAATGGCTTCTATTTTCATTTCAATATGCATGACAAATGCATAGAGATCTCTCATCTAGACATTTCATCTTCACTGAAAACCCTTATTCCATACATTGTATGAAACATTTCTCATCATGTTCAGATTAACTATATCAAGACCAGAGTTTATTATCTTTTCTGTGTAAAATCTTTAACCTCTCATTTTATTACGTTAGCTCTCTCCCAGGCTTAGCCCCTTAGAAACACCGTTTACTTATATATCTAACAGCTATACAAGAAGATAATCATAAAGAAATATATAACTACACAGAAAAGATTTGGGAGGAAGTGGGTAGAAAGAGTCCAAAGGAAAGGCATAGTGGTGGCTGCTTTTTCTTCCTCCAGATTCTTTCTCAGCTTTATCTCTTTCTTCTGGTTGTCACAACCCCAGCCTGACCCCAGCCTGACCCCAGCCCGCTTTCGCAGCCCCACTCCAGCTTGGCTTTAATAAATAGGAAGGATTTCAGAAGCACAAGCCTTGCTCTCTGGGCTTCAGCATCACAATCAGTTTGTTAATCATCAGATTCTGCCCTTTTCTCCAGTTGCAATAGTCCAGTCAGTCATTCACCAAACACCTTGGAACTTTTGTGTATCTTATGTATTCTTTCCGGCACTCAGGACAAACAAAACAGCAACAACAAAACTCCTAGATTTCTGAAATCTACCTGAAAGTCAGTTTTGTTTTTCTACCTAGTTTCTGTGCCCCTATTTTGATTTCAGGGCTTCAGTTCATCTTAAATGAAGGCACATCCTTCCTGTAGTCAGTCCCCTTAGACGATCGGTGGCTCTCTTGGGTGAGAACAGCATTCTTCTCCATGAAGCTGCGTGCAACCCTGGACTTCTTGGTATGGCTTTAGCCTCCAACCCTGTCACTCAGCCTCATCTTTGCTTGCCCGCCCCGCCCAGTGGTTTACGGGGTTTCCATCTCTCACTGTCTCCATACTTTGTGGGTGCTGTGTTTTGCTGCTTTGGAATGGCCCTCTTCCACCTTTGGTGGCTCTGACAGCTTCCCTCATTTCCAACCCCCGGCTCCAGTCCAGTGGGCAGATAGAGTTCCAGTCTCACATTCTCTTCCAGTCTGTTTCATCCCACTGAATCAGGCCGGGCCCCCAGACAGAGCACGAACGCTGGTGCTGGACCCTTGTCATCTCTTCAGCCTCTCGCAGCTCCTGTCTGCCTAACATAGAGGAGAGCAAGGAGCAGACCCCATTTTATTCATGCCTTCGATCGTTTTACATCTCATTTGCTTGCCATAGTACCCTGCTATGTGTCATCATAGACCATAATTTCTCCCCTCTTTCTCTCTTTCTCTCTCTCTCTCCCTCTCTTTCTCACCATGCCTCCCACCCTCCCTCTACACACACACACACACACACACACACACACACACACACACACACAAACTGCCTGCTGGGTAACCTAAAAATCACTTAGTGACTGCTCCCTGTAACAGGAGAATAAATAATTTTCTTTTTACCCTTTCCCACACCCCAACTTGTAAATTTCCATTTCATTACATCATTCTGTTGTAATTCTCTCACCAATCCTCCTGCCAACACTGTAGAAGATAATGTAATGTGATAGCAATTGTCCATGTAATTCATTAACCTGAGACTTCAGTTTTCGATACTCTCATCTAAAAACTTAATATAGACATCTAGATATCATTTTGTCATAAAGCTTGCCAAAAACACTCACTGATGATAAAAATAAAATGATATTATGTACTCAGACCTGATTGATGATAGAGAATTAGATTTTTATTTATGAAAATCAGGGCAGTTTTAAAATCTGATGATGTTTTCTCCCACAGAATTTGTATTTTAATTTGTATCCATCTTACGATCAGAAATTGACAGTTGCAGGCGAAAGGAAGTGCTCAGAGAGAGCATTTCAGGGACTTTCAATCTTTTTTCTCTCACCCACAAATTTTCAGGAAGGAGAAGTTGCAGAAAAGAATGGCAGCATTAATGCAATTTCTCTCATTTCTTCAGCTTTGACAGATGTAGACTGGGGCTGTGTGTAGGTCATTCAAGCTCATGACCTGGGCCTCATTAGGAGGGGCCAAATGAACTGATCAGGCACCCTTCAGATTCCTTTTCTGAAAATGCAATGCTCAAGCGGCACCTGGCTGGCTATTCCGGCGGTAGCATTAGCTCTGCCACTCTGGGAGACGGCATTTTCTCCCGGGCTGCTTCCCTGGCCCTCTTCTTCACGTTCTTTTTATTCTTCTAAATCACAAGCTTTCTTCCAGAATTAGATTGATTGTCCTAAAAATCAAAATTGATCACAGCAGTCCATAATCAAAAAGATCCATGGGCTCTTTATTACAAAAGTGTGCCCATATGTCTTAGCATTTCTCCTGACCCCAAGCTCTTTTTCTTGACTCATTTTCCATCAACCCTCCCTCCCATACGTGCTCACCATGAACACAATCAGACTGAACTTGACCCTTTCTTCAGCATATGCCTTTTGATTTCTCTGTTATAGGAACCCAGTTTGGGTTGGTTGGTTTGTTTGTTTGCTTGCTTGCTTGCTTGTTTTTGTCTTTGAACCTTCAATGCATTTTGACTTGAAAAAACTCTTTTCTTTCTTCAAGACCCAGCCCAATTATTCCTACCCTTTGTGAAGTTTCCCACCATCTGAGCCCCCACAGCACAGAACCCATACTTATATTTACCACATATGGAGATAGGTAGTCTTTGGTTTACATACCTGTCACCCCTCTAAGCTGTGAGTGCACAGTCCTCTTTCTATCCCCGACACCTAATGTGGGCCTGACACATAGTTGGATACTTGGTAAGGGTTTGTGGAACGGCTGGGCAAAATAACATGCTGGAGGAATTCGAAGGGGTCTGATAAGTTCATTTGGCCCTTCCTGGTCAAGTCCAAGTCATGAACTTGAATGACCTACACTCTACTCATTTTGCTCACTCTCATGGCCAAATCTACACTCAGAAGCTTACCTTTTCATCTAAAAAGTATATGTGGGCTGATTTTTACTGAGAAGTCTAAGAGACCTTGATGGTTCAGCACAAACTCAAGTACAAACGGTGACAATGCGAATAGCTGTCTCATTCACAAATGTCTATCAAGCAAATACCATGTGGCAACACAGAGCTCACTGTCATGGGGAATGCACGTGAAGTACCTAGTGGTGTCCTGGCCCTCGATGAGATAGCCACCATTGAGTACAGATGGTTTTGCCAAAGGATTTTACATTCTTGGGTCTCTGAAGTCCCAGAATGTGTTTTTAAGGATTCTCTTCAATTCTACCGTGAGTGTCACTAACCTTTGAATATCAACATCAGGATATCTGATTTTATGAAAGGAATGTAGTCAAAACTATAAAGAGAATTTTGATTATTCTAGAAACTCAAAGATTACTCAATAGAAGAAGTATTGAGAACCAATTAATGTTATGCCAGGATGGCAAGTTATTACAAATGGGAAATTCCATAAACAACCCTTTAAGGGTTTCCTGGTCTAAATAGAACAAAACAACTGAAAAATTCTTATTTCTACTGAATTGACAGGATTTATTCAGGATACATAGACCTGTCTTGAGATGTATTCTTACTTCTCCCTTATTACTCCATTTTATTAAATGAACCATACATTGTTAATAATATAAGTTAAATCAATTCTATATGATTAAAGTTAATAAAAATGTTCATACGCAATAGGACAGTATCATAATAAATATTTAATAAAATATTGGTTCATATCTAGCAGTCAATTGTATCTGCTGCTAGAATTCCTAAGTTTTAATTGTAGAAACATAACATTAAACTCGGAAAAGAGATGCATGGATCGGTGTCAAATACTACTGCCTTCCTGTTCACACAGTAAACTCTTATTTTCCAAAATAAATATTGGAATACTAATATCAATGCACTATCCATATTTTAGAGGGGCTGAGGAAGCCTTAACAGAATGACTGCTGGAATCAAGAGACCTAAATTTGCTTAGCTGCAAAATGGGAAGTTTAAGTCAGATAATAATAATAAAAGCACCTTACATTTGAAAATGTTTCAAGTGTGAAAAGTTTTTCACATACATTATTTCATTGGTTTTTTCATGTCAGTGCCTGGAGTTCTTATTTTTACATTTGATGCAATTGAAATTTGGAGAAAGAGAGTGATTTAACCAAGGTCACGCTGCTAAAAGCTAATATATATATTTTTAGTTAAAAGCTCTAAATCTGTATTGCAAATGCAAGTCTAGATCTCATATGCCCCCTCTACCTATAAGAGTCTCTGAATAAAAGTGCAGACTTTCTGGAGAAGCTGTAAAATCGCACAAATTCTAAAATCAATAGCCTTTCCCTATAAGAAGGTCATGTCTGGGTCAAAAGCTAAAATAATGGTAAGGATTTGCTTTTAGAGCACTAACTGTGAACTATATACAATCCCTAACAAAATAGATAAGCACATTCTTTAAAGCCTACTTACAGATTCCCCCCTACAATCAATGTACACTTTAGATGCAGCTCATCAGAAGTGTTACAGTTAATCCAAGAATTGCTCACCAAGTATTTTCTCACTCTGTTCGGGTGAGTGGTTCAGTTTTGTTCAACGATGTCATTATTTGCATTCTGCAAACTTGCTCTGGTTCTGTAACTTCTGATTCTGGGAGAAACTTCCATTACAAAGCAGAAACCCAAAAGAGAAACAGAGCAAAATAATGTTTTCTGTTCAAAGGCAATAAACTCCATTTTGGTTCATTTTTATTTGAAGCTTTAAATTGCTGGTATCAGTAAGAAGCTACAGTGTCTTCCTTGCTGATATTCTCTTGTGATGATGACTTGTTGAAGCACCTCAGGTCCCTTCTGCTAAGAATATGAGCTCCAAAATGACAATCGTTTGGTCTGGTTTTACACCAAATGGAATTCCTGGAAAAGACTTGGGCATTCAAATAAGTGCTGCCCTGAAAAGTTCAGCGAGCGAACACCGTCAGTGAACCACTGTGTTTTGCAGAGATGGCAAAGCAGCAGCAGAAAGCAGGGGCTATACTGAGCCTTGCTGTTTCGCGGGTAATAATTTCTGATTCATAGTTTATATCAGTTTTCATTTTTGCCTTTGAGATTAGACGCTCAGGAAGTATCTACCGCATAGAGACACGCTACTCAGAGCCCTTACAGGCTCACCACAGGGCCCCAAAGCCACACCCTCCTGTAAGCACTCTCTTCGAATTAAGAAAATGGGGGTCTCCTTAAAGCTGGAAGCATATTTTTAAGTGGGAAAAACATTATGCAATTGTTGACTATTCTCATCTCAGTACAATTAGATCATTAGGTTTCTAAGCTGGTAGTCGATAAGGGCAAACAACGACTGGTGGGACAAGGAAGGAAACAAATGCAAAGATGGAAAACTGCTCAATGAGATGCCTAGAGACGTGGGATACAAGGGGGTTCCCTGGTGGTGTAGTGGCTAAGGCTTTGGCTCTCAATGCTGCAGCCTGGGTTCCATGCCCAGTCAGGGAGCTACCCACTTAAAAAAAAACGTTTCATGTGAGACTAGAAACTGCAGGTTGGTTTGATTTATTCTTTATTTAGTGTTTCTGTAGATACTTTTCAGATCAAAGACTCACCAGGTCGTGATTCTATACAGCCATCCTTACGAAGGGAAGTCCATGTTTGCATGTATGGACCATTTAATTTATAAAGCATCCATCACCATGACAGACAATAATAAAAAGGGAGCGAGTTAACATAGAAAAGTGTGCATTTTCTTCTCTAATCAGCATCAGTTTTGCTTCATTAAAAAGAGAGGGGGAAGGGAAGGTTTCCTACGAGGAGTGGTGGAGTGCATTTTGGCAGCACCAGAGAAGGAAAAACTGGGACAACAGCAGAGTAAACAAATATAAGATGTGGACTTAGAGCCTGGGAATGAGTTTTCATTCTGATTCTGGCAGCCACTAGCTTTAAGGCATTGGCAAATTTCAGTGAGTTTCAGTTTGCTCATCTGTCTAATGAGAGGGGAACAGGGAGGTGTCTTTGAGGATAAGCCTGGAGTGGGGAAGTGTTTGGTGGGGGCAGGGGCTGATTTCGATTGATGGTACTTTACTGACAAACTTGGAAGTGGATGCTTAGCAGAAGGGCACTAATCACTGGTATTTGCAAGTGATTCAGCATGAGCAGTTATTTTATGGAACGAACAAAAACTTAGCAAGGTGGTCAGAATGGCATTCACCTTACATGGCAGGAAGAATTTCCCTTCTTCCCTTGTAGGTTCCTTGGCTGGTCTAATAACTAAATTGACATAAGATGGGTTAACAAGAGAAAAACAAATTTAATTTTGTATACACAGGAGCCTCACAAAGACCTGAAAGGCTCTGGGAGAGTCAGGCCATTGAGGCTGATAGGTCATCCTGAGTTCAGGAGAAGAGGGGAAGGGTCTGGGACATCCAATGGGGGGAAGGCAATTCAAAACTGGGAAGAGGAAATGTTTGGTAAACAAATGTTTGCCATGACGTGCAAGTAAGTCTAACTCACGTAAAAAAGTGATCTCTGATAATAAGAGGGAGGGCTGATAAATGTTGCCTCCACTGTAATACTTTTTTGTTACATTAGTCGTATCTGGACATAACTGGTTCTGTGTAGTCACGTGGTATCTCCCCTCCATCATTCTTGACCTCGCACACACAGATGCTTCCATTTTTGCACCCAGTGCACATCGAAATGGAAGTGTTCAGACCAAAAAAGAGTCAACATGACCTTTCCAGCCGAGGCCTGAGTTTTGAGTTTTTTCGGCTGAGATGATCCCTCCTGGTGGTACTCCATGGACGGCCTTTTGTTCTCGGGGTCATAATGACGGACCCAAGTTTCATCGCCTGTAATGATCTTCTTCAAGAAGTGCTCACCTTCTTTTTCAAAAATTACAAAAAAATTGGAGGCACTTTTTCTGCTCTTAAGAACCCGATAACAGCACAGTGTTTGAACCAAACGTCTGAGTGCTCTTCTATTTCTATGTGCACTGGGTGAAAAATGGAAGTATCTGTGTGTGCAAGGTCAAGATTGATGGAGGGGAGATACCATGTGACTGCACAGAACTGGTTATATCCAGATATGTCTAATATGTCAAAAAATACTACAATGGATGCAAAATTTATCAGCCCATCCTCATAGTTCCCTTTCTGATACAGACCCCTTATCTAAATTCTTTTATTCAGTTAGGGGGATGTAAAAAGCTCTTTTTGAGTCTGTTGGGCCTTGGTTGCCTTCAGCTCAAAATAATCCACATGTCGTCATGGCACCTTCTGGGGTGACCTGCCCTAAAACCTTATCAGTCTCTAACAGAGCTAATCAGAAATAGCTCATCCATAGGAAAGCGCCCAAAGCTTACAACATTTTTGGCTTGTTTTATTAATTCCCCTTCCCCCATAAAATATAGATCAGTCTAGTTAGATAAGGAGGGTGGGAAGGAAAAAATGGCACACTATCCATTCATGGAGATTTAGTTAATTACATCATCATAAAGCCGCTTCATTGAACATCTTGTGCCATTTTAAAGGAGAGGTTTGTCTGTTTTTTAGTTTTTCTTACTTCATGGGAAATGCTCAAAATATAACAGTAAGTGCAAAATCATGACACCAAATTTTATTTATACACACATACACACACACACACACACACACATGCATACACAGGGATCCAAATTATGCAATTGTGTACTATAAAAGCTAAAAGCAAACATTTTTTCATTGTTAAATGATAATCTCTAGTGGTGGGCTTATGGGTGATTTTTATTTCTTTCTCTTCATTTCTGCATTTGTCAAATTCTCAACAATGAAATCACTTTAATCAACAGGAAGAACAGTTAAAGAAAAATAACAAATTTATATTATTTTAATGGTATTTAATGAAAAGGATCCCATGAACTAGAAGTTCGCTGATGAATATGTTGTTCATTCTGGAAACTTATGATGTTTCACATGAACAAGGACAGAAGTCTATTCAGAATCACATTTTGTCTAGTTGATCAGGGAAAGCAAAAGCTAAAGATATACACTGAAAATTGAATTTTAAAATAAAATCTATACTATCAATTTCTACTACCCCTTGATATCAGTACACTAGCTTTACTGGAATTCTTTCATCCCTAGTCTCTCTTCTCTTTGCTTTCCATAATAATGATTGTGATAACCATCACTTATTGAGTGCTTAGTATGTGCCAGGTGCTGTTCTGTTTTCCCATATAATCCCCTCAACAACCTTATGATATAGATGTAATTATTTCATTTTTATAGATGAGGAAACTAAGACATAGATTAATTCACAGTATTGCTCGTGGTCATAGTAGAATAGCTAATGCTCATTTAGTGCTTAATATGTGCCAGGCTCCATGTCAAGCATTTTATATGGATTATCACAGTTACAATCTGCAACAGTGAGATAAGAACCATTACTGTACCTACTTCACAGAGCAGGAGCTCGAGCCTGAGGAAGAATAGGTATTATTAATAACTCACACACCTGCCAATAGTAAGTGGCAGGGCAAAAATGTTGCAACCCGAGTCCCTTCATAAGAAAGCATTTCAGGAGGTTCTCCACTAATATTGCAGAACCATTCAGAGCCATGATCATGGTCACAGACACCCATTAGCCTTAATAAGTGTGTTATTTATAGAAATAAATTAACACTGGAATAGCTTAATAAACTTCCTGGAGAGCTTCTTACATAACAACTTCAGGATAAACACACCTGAGCCCAACCCTCCTTTTCTCTCTCATACCCCACTGGATAAATAGTAATAAACATTATTATTTAATATCTAATGTCTATAAACTATTGGCCTCCATTGTGAAATACACCAAAAAAGTAAAATCCAAACATATTTATAGAATATAGAGTATGGAAACATAAGAACTACTTGCTTAATTTAATGTAAAATAGTGATAAAATATTAGACATGGAATAGAAATGTCAAATATAAAAATCAACTTCAATTCACAACTTACTGATTTATTTTATCTCTGTTCAAGAAAGTGTCTGGCCTCTGGTCATTTAGAATATTTTATATGGATGCATACAGAGAGATATTGATTTGCCATTGAATAATGTGGCTTTGCAGAAAGGGAAAGAAGGGGAAAGGGGGAGAAGATGTGAATTTAAAAAACTTAAGAAAGCCCTATTTTATTTCCTGGTGTTCTGTTTTTAAATCTGGTCTCTTATGAATAAAAATGCCGTCAGTGTATTCTATCTGTTGTCCTGTAACATTCTAGAGTGAAATCTTCCACTGTTCTCCAGGGAAACTCTTTGCACAAAGAATCTCGACAAAGGAGCAGGAGCCAAAAATAGAAATAATCTCTGGAGAGAGTCTAATGACAACCCAGGAATGTTGAAAATAATCAAAATGAAGAAAGCTTTTGAAAAGGATAAGAAGCCAACAGTTTCTTTGAAATTCAACAGCATCCAGTTCGCTTAATTCCAAATTCTTATAATGGGCAGTGAGTGACAAATTGAGGACTTAACAGAAATGTCTAAAACTGCACCAAGATGTGTTCCATTTGTAGAAAAGATGCTCAGTGCCACCAAGTACTTTTAACATTATCGTTAATTTTGAGGAATTTGTTTAAACAACCTTTTCCTAGAGAACTTTACCTTTTTCACTTCCTTTAAGGAGTACAGGGGAGTCTCAGATTCCAGACAAATATGTCATCCTAACAATCTAAGGGATCAGTTTTAACACGATGAGAATCTTCCCTCGTTTTGCTAAATGTGCCTCTCTCGTGGAATTTGTACAATGCTAATATTATTCAACAATTTTTAAAAATTTAGACTCAGATCTATTCTGATATATTTCAACATAGTATCCAATGCTTGATCCATTTAATTTTCACAAAACTGACCAATAGCTTCAGCATGCACGTTTAGGTAACACACCCAGGATCGTTACTTTCCCCTCCTTAAGACTGAAGTTTATCGACTGCAGTAGAGTAAGGCAATGATAAGGTGTAAATTTTACCAAACACAAATGTATGTCCACTTTTGAATACATCCATTTCATTTTCTCTTAGTAAACTTTACTCAAGGGGTTTTTGCCTTAACGTGACATAATAGGATAACGCCTTGGGGGATACTAGAATTCCAGAATATTATTTATTGGAACAATAACTCTAGGATCCATGCAGTGTCTCTTTCAAGTAGTCCACCAGCATGTCTTTTGGGATGGGAAGATAACTCATAGTTTGGTTTTGGTTTTGGTTTGTTTTTATTTTTAGGTTAAAGCTGACAAGTAATTGCTAAAAAGAGAGACAAAAAGAAAAGAAAGAATTACATTCGTGTCTATTTTGCATTGGAAAAAATGAATTCATTGACATTCCAAAGTCAGCCGAGGAAAGTAAAATAGGGCAAGTTTTTACTGGAAAACCCCCCATTCCAGTGTTCTGTAAAACTCTCCCTTTCCCCAGAGAACAGCTCGAAGAAATGATGCCAAGAGAGGCGTGCACAGATCGCAAGGCCTCCTGGAGAATTGCTTCGGTTAGCGACTTCAGCGACTCTCTTCTTTGCAGTTTATTTAAATAACAGAATAGCACCATCCCTGCTTGTCAGGCGCTGTTTCATAGCAGGAGCTCCAGAAAAAGTATGATGACTTCAGTCCTCCCAGTGTGCCCAGCTAATGTGGTGGTGAGAGGGGACTGGCAGAGCTGGGACTCGGGAGCTAAACGGTAGCTCTGTGCCCCGTGCTTCATTGATTTTAGGGTTCCGTAATTGCATACCCCATTATATTGGATGTGATCCCAGCTACATGTAAGAGTGACTTTGAGGGTATCTCCCATTACTCCATCCAGTATTTCCTGACCCCTACCTCCCTCCACCAGCTGCCAACTCCCTGGGACAACAGGCAAGTAAAAGTTGTAAAGTAAACCACTCCTTTTCGACTAATAGTAACAACCATCCCTAACATTTTATAGTCCTTTGCAAAATTATTTTGCAGGCACTGTATCATTTGATCTTTGCAACAATCTGTGAAGGTTTATTATCCACAGTTGATGGATGATGACACCCATGAGTTGGTCATCACAACACTGTGAAGTGAGTTATTATTCTCATGTGATAGATAACTCCGCTGTTTCGAAAGATGCCAGAATTGGCCCAAATGCCTCAGCTAGAAAGTGGCAGAGTCAACATATTAACTCAGGGCATCTGAGTTCCAGTTTGGTGCTCCTAACATTTCAACAAAGGAAACAAAAGGTTTAAGTCCTGAGCTAGTCCCCCTTCTATGACCATCTTAACATAGAACCTTGAATAAATTCCCAAGTTAATCCATGCCCAAAGTTTCTCACCAATAATCTAGAAATTATGTAAACATTTTATTAGAAATAATATGAATAACAGCCTGTCTTATCTATTTAGAATGTTAATTAGACAGGGGACCTGATTTGGGTTACTTATGGAAATATTTCCTTGTAGGTGGTGACAAATCAGTGCCAACAAGCGTGCTGGATAACGTGCCCAAGGTTATGTGAAGAGAGCTATTGACTTTGCAAGGGCAGCAGGCATAACCCACGATGATAGTCCTTTCCTTTCCTTTTTAAATCAATTCCATGAAGGAAATGCTGCTTCTGACATTTTTATAATACTTTATACTTTGGGGAAAAGAAACCAGTCAGGGAAGCCAGACCTGAGGTAACAGCCGCCAGAAATGCTTAGCGTGTCAAAGCACAACATCAATAGCCCTTGATCCTGGGGGAAGCAGGGAACATTCTGAGGGAAACTTGGGAAAAGGGAGAGATTGAGGGGCAGTGAAGCTGACAGACGCTGCAATGGCACTTAGCTTTGATGTCCGTGGTTTTCACTGTCTCATGACATCCAGCACCCCAGGTTTCTGTCTGGCAGTCCCAGCAACATTTGAAACTCCTTATTGAAAACCCTAAACATTCTCACATGCTTTTCTCACTCAAAGAAACAGCCTTTTCGAAAGAACAGGATTTATCCTAAAGCCTGTTTTTCTTTTTCTTCAATACAGCTTTATTAAGATGTCATTTACATAAAATATGCAATTTAACATATGCATTTCGACGGGTTTCAGGATATTCTCAGAAGTGTACAACCATCACCACAATCAATTTTAGAACATTTTTATCACCTCAAAATAAAATCCCATACCCATTAGTAGTCACTCTCTATTCACTCTCCAACCCCCAGCCCTAGACAACCACTGATCTAGTTTCTGTCTCTATGGATTTGCCTGTTGTGGACTTTTCATATAAATGGAATCATGTAATATATGAACTTTTGTGTCTGGCTTCTTTAACTAGCATAATGTTTTGAAGATCCATTCATGTCATAGTGTAGAGGAGGAACAATAATTTTTCCCTCTACCCTTCAGAGTTCTTGGCTGAGACCATGTAATAGAAGACAGAACAAGAAGAGAAAAACAAATTAACATGTATACGTCATGTATACATGGAAGATACTGAGGGGAAAAATATGTCATTCTCTGAGGTAGTCTAAATGTGGGTAGGCTTAAATACCATCTTAATCGAGAAAGGAGATGGGAGATGTGGTCTCTTAGGGGAGAGTAAGTGATTTGGGGGAAAGGAGAATGGGCCCTTACAAGACAGATGGGAGGGATGATCGTTTGTGACAAAGTGTGTCTGGGAGTGGTGTCCACTTCTAGTCTCCTCTCCTGTGAGGAGCCCATCTCCCCTGGTTGATGAGACTCCCAGGGAGGGGATTCATGACAAGTGAGGTCCTTTGGGAGCATCTGTCCTTAGGTAGATAGGGGACATTCACAGAAGCCTCTCCCTGCACCTGCTGTTTCCCAAGGGCCTACGGCTCAGAATAATCAGTATACTGAAGTGGTATGTTTGGGGTAGTGTATACCCCCTTCAATAGCATGTATCAGAATCTCATTCCTTTTTATGGCTAAACAACATTCCACTGTATAGATACACCACACTTTGTTTATCTGTTCGTCAGTCAATGAGCATGTCGGTTGTTTTCACCTTTGGGTTATTATGAATAATGCTGCTTATGACCATTCACATACAATTACTGAAACAATGATAACTCTATTTTTAAACTTTTGAGGAACTGCTAGACTTTTCCAAGGATGCACCATTTTCCATTCCCACTAGCAGTGAAAGGGAGTTCCAGTTCCTCCACATCACTTGTTATTTTCTGTCTGTTTTATGGTAGCTATCTTAATGGCTATAGATTGGTATCTTGTTGTGGTTTGGGTTTGCATTTCCCTGATGACTTACTGACCTTGGAGAAGAGACTATTCAAGCTGGTTTAGTGTCTTTTTGAGTAATGGGAGTATATTCTGAAACTTCTAACATCACGTGAATTGGAGATTAAATTTCAAACTCGCCTTACCTAATTACATCACTCTGTGGTCTGTAAGTTGCCAGATCTTTGTCCTTCATATGGATCAGTCCTGGGTCACTTCTTTCCCGAGTCTGAGTGTGGTGGCCTCATGTGAAAAGTTTCCAGTGGCATGGACATGGCCTTTCACTGATGTGGCTCAGAAACTCTCTGAGAGGAGGGATATGAGGCGTTGCCATCTTCTGTGCAATTGAAATGCTCAATGTTTTATTAATACTCTCCAAATAGAACCTCTGTTGTGTAAAAACCTATCACCAGTGTTCCTGTCACTTTGTTAAGAAGGAACTCACCCTGCATGAGTATAAACCCTACTGCCTGAATGCTCAAGGTATTTTCTCACCTATGCTATTAAAGTTTAATGTGGAAACCTGTGTCTCCTAAGAGGAGAAAACAATGTAAGTACTCTGTATAATCCAGAGGAAAACACAGGTGAAGGACAAAGCAAAACACTCCTCCAATGTTTCAACCTAAATCACTAATTTAATGTAAAATACAGTTTTTATGCTGACTTCCTCACATTCTATCTATTCTTTATTTTGCACATTCTTTTAAACATCAGATCATACATTCTGGTTTAACATTAACTAGTTCTCTGGCTATACATTAGAATCACCTGACATTTTCTTATTTTTTTAAATTATAGTCATGTTGGGGTCCCCCAACCAGAAAGTTTGATTTCACTGACCTTGAATGAGCCCTGCCAGGGCTCTTCAAGTTTTCAAAGCTTCATGCTTGATTCTATAACAATATGTGAACAGCTCTAAAACATAAGCCCAACTATTATCAGCCTCTTACTTCATTATCTGACTTAATAGAGAACCCATTGTGTTCTCTAGGTCAGAATTTCTCCAACTTTAACATGCATAGGTGTCATCTGGGGTTAAAATGCAGACCTGATCTGGTGGGTCCCGAATGGGCCCTGAGATTCAGGAATTCTAACAAGCCCGGGTGAGATCCAGGCTACAGGTTGGCGGCTGCTCGGAGTCCTCAGAATTTAAGCCTCCACGTCTTCATGGCACTTTTCAATGAATCCTAACAGGACCTTCATCTCCTCAAGGGTTTAACTTTTTTAAGGCAGCCATTGTTGAATATAATATGTGCTGCACTTCTTTTAAAAATAGAATTGACAATCTATCCTTGCCCACCTAGGCAGTCTTTTTTTTTTAATATAAAGACAGAACAATAAACCTCTATATTAATTTAAAATAATGATCCCCATCCTTTAAAGTGGTCATAAAAATACTGCACAGCTGAATAAATAAGGGATTTTGTGGGTCACATAATTGAAAGTTATTGGTCTTTGGGGCCAGTCACAAGAGTCTCATTTTGCAATCTTGGAAGTTATTTAACTTCTCTGAGTCATTTTTCCTCTTTTCAACTGTGAAGTAGTACAAGTTATTTCTAGAGGTGTTATGAAGATAAGTGAAAGGAGAAATGCAGAGGGCTCCTTAGTCCATTGACTTCTGAGTATGCCTAATGAGAGGTTACATCTTCAAAAATAAATAACATGATTAATAAAAATAAATAAAATAAATTTTTAAAGAGGCATGTACCTAAAAATGGGAAATTTTCACTAAAATCGTTGGTATGAGGATTTAGAAAGATCCTCTTCTCCTTAGTCTCCCAACTCATCTTTTTCTCACTTCCCCTAAGTGAGTCTTAGGGAAAAGAAACCATGGAAGGACAAATTGAAACTGAAATTGGAAAAGAGACTGATAGTACTTTGGCTTAATGATGAAGGACAAGAATGTATTTTGAAGATTTTTTTTCTTTAGATAACGCCACTGCTTTCTTTTGTTTCTCACCATCTGCCTGAGTCACCACCTGATAGAAGAGCTCATTGTTGAATGTTTGAAGGTGTCCTTTGAGACCCATCAGATAAGAGAGTGACTAAGAAGTAAAGTATAAATATTGGTTTATTATCATCAAAGGAAAGGCCCTGCAAAAATTAGAAGGAATGACCTGTATATTTCTACTAAATAGATTGACCTTTCTTAACCAAGTGATTTCTTTTATTTTCTAGAAATGGAATCCTATGTATTTCCATAAAAAATTCGGGCATATAGAAAAACTACTTAATGTAATCATAAGATTGGTAACTGATTAGTTTCCAGAAAACATAGTTTTTTGGTTTTTTGTTTGTTTGTTTGTTTGTTTGTTTGTTTTGTGGTATGTGGGTAGTTCCCTGGCTGGGAATTGAACCCAGGCCACAGCGTTGACAGAGCCAGCGCCGAAGCCTTAAGCCACTAACTATACCACCAGGGAACTCCCAGAAAACATAGTTTTTATAGTACACTGTTCAACTTTAGAGGGATGTGAAATCATCAAGTGAGAAGTGTGCACCTTCTTCATAATAATTATGGCCATTGAAAATTGTATGACATTAGTTTTTCTGCTTGCTACTTATCAGTGTAATAATAGTGCAAGAGTTGTCATTGAATGAAGGGTTGTATCTACCTAACTATTCGAGTCTTGTTTTGGTTAACCTTTCAATTTAAAGATATAACAACAGCTATCTGACTGTTTCCCACTAGAAAATACAACAAAAGAGCAGCCAACTCGAATCTGTGTTCTCAGGAAGGAGTCCTTGTGACAGTGCAAAAGCTCTATGAATATGGGATTGGTGTGACAATAGGTAGGCTGACCAGACATACTGTTTTAAACAGTACAGTCCCATTCCAAGTGGTATGTATGGTCAGCCTGGTCTCACTGGGCTAAATTCAAGGCATCAGTAGGCTGACCATACGTACCGTTTGAAAATGGTACATCTGGTCATCCTACAATGGGAGTAAACTGGAGAACCTTTAAGATCCCTTCAATCCTTGAGATTTTTGTTTCTATTGCAGAACTGTGAGGAATAGAGACATGTGTCTGTTGATTAACAACTGGAAACTTCACCAACTCAATCCCATCTCATGTAGCATTCCCTATAATGAAAGAAGTGGTGACAGTCTCTTTTATGCCTTAGGCTCTGAAAGTGAGCAAAAGACATCCCAAGGATATGTTCCTTTAAAAATTACACAACTTAATTATTTTACCTTTGCTAAGGGTAGAAATAGTTCTGTGTGGGAGCCAAAGGTGAACCTTACCAATCCCTTCTCACTTAGGCCTCTCTTGAGCCGGAGGGCTAATTCATAACGATTGACTTCATCCTGCCTCTTTAAATGGATTGAAATGTCCTTTAATAATTGTTTCCTATTAATAGCTTACGGTGCAAGTTGAGCAAAATCAATATAAAATTTAATGGGTCCTCCTGTCAGCAGCCCTATTGATTGTATTACTAATGATTTTGAAGTGATATGGCATTATGCAAATCCAATCTATTTTAGGTGTATTTGCCAGACACCCACAGAGGGACTGTTTTTTGTTGTGGTTTTTTTTTTCCCCCCAGTGGCACAGTTATCAAATACTGAAATATTTTCTAAGGATTATGGTCCTAGTAAATACTGATACTCTTATAACAAAATTTAAATGCTTAATTTATTATACAAACAAATTGTGGGCCCTATATTTCTCACATTCATCAGCTACTCAGAGTACAAAAGATAAAGCTATTACAGCAACAGAGGATTAAAGTCATTAGGATAAGAAACATGTTGTTCGGGTATTTCTATTTATTTGTGAATACATGGTTGTGTTGCCCTTTCAGCTTGAAACCAGTAGCCTTTCCCAAACACCCCTCACTGTTAAGCTAGGCTACTCTGACCATCTGCGCTGTGCTTTCTTTATTTGTACAATTTAATAAACTATGTGATGAGGTGTGAGATGGGTTGGGAATGCAAAGTGGAGAAAGATAAATCAAATGTTTTGAAGTAACAAAGCAAGAGCATTGCAGCATGACATCCAGTTCAACATAGTGTACCATGAAGTGCCTTGATAACGAATGTTGGGCCATTGGGTCCAGGAGACCGTAGCATGGCTCTTGTGATACTCAGCACTTACCCAAACATGGTCTTATGATGCTGATTGCTTTAGTAGACATGTACAACTATAGTTTATAATTAGAAGGCAGTAAGATGGAAACTAATACCTAAAATGCATAAGTTTGATGACAAAGAGAATAGACATTTGGCAAGTTTGATCCCACTTATAAAATCAAATTGGTTCTGAAATTAAAAAGCATACCTATCAGCATATCTTGCATCTTTTTATGCTTTTTCTAATATTTTGTATTTGGGGGATATTGAGGAATGATCATATATCCTGGTTTAGTGAAAGCAGGCTAGTTTTTTAACTATAGTAGCCAAACAAGGGAATCCCAGAAAATTGTCCTAGAAGTTAGATAGGAACTCTTCACTTGCTACGTATAGTTGGACTTTGTCACATTGTTGGTAAACATCTAACTACTCTAAAAAAATAATTATGGCTTTTACAGATTATGCTTATGTAGCCTTAGTATTTCAGTCTTAGAGGACAGAACTGAGACAGGAAAGGCACTGCCATGAGCTCCAACTCCTTAGTTGTGAGAAACTGGAGTGTGAGCATCGTTACAAATGCCTATAGCTGAGGAGCAGAGAGTAGGTTACGGGGCTCCAAAGGACTGAAGCCAGTCATTGGATCTCACGTCTACAGTGCTAACCCAAGAAAGTGGAACTAAAGCATTCAGCAGCAGGGACTGGGAAATTCAGAGAATTAAAAGCGAGTTCTACCTATCACCTACTTCGTGCTCAGAAAGAAGACTGATGCTCTTTGACATGTACAGGTCTAAATGAAATGTGATGGCTTGGCTCAACAACAAAAAGATTTTTTTAATTATAAACCAGTTTCCTTCCTGAGGACCTAGAACATTCCACCAAAACTAAATAATGTCCATGCCATTAAAACCATGTGTCTATATAAACTCATTGTTTCAAAAACTTTAATCAGAAATGTTCTTGGCCAATGTTACTGAAAATATATATATTTTTTTCAAGGACAAACAAGTGTTGAGGGTGCTCTAAGTTGCCATACATGAAGCGAGTCACCAAGGCTTAAGAGAAGTTGAGATTTGCATAATATTGGCATTTGTCCAGCCTACCTGACAGTCACTCACAACCAGAAGACCATAAGGCACATAGTGCTAAGGGATGGATTTACAGGAGCATTTTTAATAAAATGCATTGGTGGAGTTTGAAAGCAAGGCAAATGGTGTGATTTTTTTCAAAGTTGAAGCTCAGCTTTGGGAGGGAAGGAAATAACTATAACATCGTGACTCCTCAACCTCACTATTCAAGACAGCTGCTGGGAGGCTTCAGCCTCCACCTTTAGAAAGCCAAACAAAACACGAATTGCCCCTTGTGATCTCGGAGGGACATCTGACGCACCTGAATTAGAGTTTAGTTCTGGGACTTTGGGTAGGGTAAGATAAAGGACGTTATGTTTTCTTTTGTTCTGCTTTTACATATTTATTATTTTAATGAAAGCTTATGATAAAAAATGTTCTGTTTGCAAATATGGTAAAGCACAATAAAGACCAAAAATTAACCCATAAGCCTACCACTCAGAGATAACCTCCATTCATATGTTGATGTGATTGATTGATTTGTTCTAAAGGAGTGACTTCCAGGGCACAGCTCAGACAATCCTGCAGTGAAGGCATTTACTAAATAGATACATTTTTCCTTTCTTATTATTGTGGTCTGTGTTCTGCTCCTCCTTCTCATAAGGATCATGAACCTGTTGGTCTGAGGGCTACATTTTGCCTGAAATAACTCCGTGGCCCTGGGCAGGGGAGCTGTACATTGGGTGACCTCTGGGATCTTGCAGACCGATTCCATACTCATTCCTGAAGGAAAATCTCAGATGCGGAAGTTGCCCAGTTGCTGCGTGTCGGGAAGTGCAGCTTGTTCGCCTTGCCCTCCTCCTGTTTACGTTCCTTCTCCTCTCTTTCTGCTTCCCCGTGTTCGTCAATTTCTATTCTTCTCTGTTTCAGCAAAACAGTATCAGTCAAGGTAATTGATGATGAGGAGTATGAGAAAAACAAGACCTTCTTCCTTGAGATTGGAGAGCCCCGCCTGGTGGAGATGAGTGAGAAGAAAGGTGGGGGAGCTGCTCCAGGCCTGAGCCCGACAGCTTCTGCTGGCCTGTGCCACCCCTGGATGCCTGCGCTCTTCACAACGTGACTTCCAACACACAGGCCCCTCCACCTATGTAACAGGGCATAGAGCTCACCGGGGGCCACTGCGGACCTGGCCGGTAGCTCCATCAGCCAGTTTTGGCCATTCTGCACATTACAGAGCTGAGATATTAATCTTCAGGGCCGTCAGTCAGGCCTGCATTTCTGGGGAAGTTGTTGCAGATGCTTCTATGCCAAAATGAAGCCAACTTCATAACTTCTCTTCCAAACTTGGGGTACCTCCTAACTGTTAACGGGAGCAGGAAGAATTTGTGAACAGGATAAATTAGTAAAGAAAACTTAATGGGGGCCAGCTGAGAGCACCCAAGATGCCCTTTTACATACTTCAGGGGGTCTGTGTGTTGCCAGTTCTCCCTCCATAACATCACAATGACATTCAGCTTGGTGAATACCTAGCATGAGCGTGTGACTCCAACCATTTGTTTTGCCTTTGTCTTGTGTTCCCACAGGAAGATCATTACCATTAGAATATTTGACCGTGAGGAATATGAGAAAGAGTGCAGTTTCTCCCTTGTGCTTGAGGAACCAAAATGGATAAGAAGAGGAATGAAAGGTGTGAGAGTATACAAAGACATACCAGCGAGAAATTGTACTCTTCTCTCTCCGTGTCTCCCTACTCTCACACTGAACTCTCTCCTCTTCCTCGGCTTCCGAGTACTGTACTTCCTTTCCTCTGAAGCATTAGCCGTTTCAGGTCCCTTCCCTAAATCACAAGTGCACCGAGTTAATACCCATTTTCTTCAGGAGATGCCAACTAACCTTGATTGAAACCAGATCTAATAAATGCTTGGAAGAGATTTCTGTAACTCAGAAGGGATGATATAAAAGCATGATTGGTGTGTTCGGTTTCTCACTATTCAGGGATTATTCTAAAATTTGGTTCCAACTATTAAATTTCCCCTAAAATGTTAGTGATAAAAGACTACTTAATACCTATTAGTAGTGGTAGATGAGTCTAATGGCAACCCATAGGAAATGTCAAAAGCATTCAATAATTAGTCTTCTTCAGAAAACCCAGTTTTCAAAAAACATGTGTTTAATAAGAACAAGATCCTGAAAGAGGAGTGGTATCAATATTCTAATATTTTTCGTAACATCAAATAGGACATTTAAAAAGGACCACATTTATATGAAACCAGTCATATCAGTTTTCTTTAGTAGAAAGGACATGGTCCGTCAGTAAGAATTTAGCCCTTGGTTAAGAGCTATCCAGCCTTATGCTCCAAAATCTTTTTTTCCTTATAGAATTGACAAATTGCTAACATGCATAGTAAAAAGAAAAATAAATAGCAATATCCTTCCAACTAATTTTTTTTGGTTGATTTATACTTACATTTTTAGAAAATATTTGAACAAAGAAGACAATTTCTTTGCTCTCTTTGATTTTATATCTATTTTATGTGGCCTATATTTGAAAAGAAAGGGCAAAACTTTTATATCTGCTTTAAAGTTACTTTTATATTCTGAATTATTACAAGGGCTTTCTATAATTATCCTCTAATATTGCCCATTGTAAAAAGAATCCTATTCATTTAATTATATATAGTAAAGTGAGCATACTAGTTATTACCAATAGCTCTTATTAATTTGCATACAAACAATTGATGAGAGCAGTATAGGAAGTGATTAGATGGACCACCTTGCAAGAAATTTGTACCTTTACACATAAGGAAAAGAAATCAAATGTATAGGACTAATTCCTATATAGACCCAACATTTGAGGAAATTGAACTAATCCCACATTTATAAGAACTCAATGGCCTCAGAGTCCATCAGAGAAAAAAAAAATGTATTGTGTTCATGACTTAACGATATTCAAATGGTAACAGGGGTCTTTTGAATGGAGGAGAAAGGAGCTTGGGACCCATTTTAATGCATCCTATATGATATGCTCCTTAGGCAAGAAGCAGGAGGAGAAAATTGTGATTTCTTACAAAGATGGGATCCAAAGTGCCTCATTAACATATAGGGGAAAGCACTTACTTCTTAATGAATTCCTCCGAAGAACAGTCTTTTATCTAAAGGAAGAGGATCTTGGCTCTAGCTCTTTCAATTATCTCCTTAATAAAATATGCCCTCATGTAAAAGCAAATTAGAATTCCTTGATAGCACTATCCAGTTTCACACCCGACAAGTGGATTCTTGTCACCATAAATAAAATCACTGACTTGCTTTAGGAAGTATCTTCTAGCGCCACTACCATTAAAGGGAAGATTGGGCCTGAAAAGGTAATTGTAACATTCCCATCTACAACGCTGCAAGTAATTGATACATTCAGCCAGGTAGCTTTCACCAAACTGAAGTCCTGCAGTACAGTCCGTGTTTAAAGCACATAATCTGAAATTATGTATGCCTAGCTCCTTGCCTTGTCAGTTTCCATGGGTTTACATGTCCACAAGAAGCATTCTGATTGTGCAATCTTAAAGTACACAAGTCATAGATAAGAACACACAAATAAAGCGCTAATTCCTGAAACGCAAGTTTTGAGGATTTAAAAAACATAAGCATTCCTTGATGGCCAAAATATCAGGCAAATAGAACCTCCAGAAAGAGAACTTCATCTTGGGCCAAAGTATCCTTCCTAAATTTCCTAAGATGTTCTCTCTGTTTTCAGAGAAAATCAATGAAAGGTACAGTACCTGAGATCCTAGATGATTTAAGACTGCCATATGTTAAATTTAACTAACTCCTAGACAGTATTTCATGAAAAGACTCACTCAAGTGAAGTTTATGATTAACTTCATAAAATGTTTCTACTATATTTGGTAAACTAGATACATACACCATGTATAAACATATATAGTAGAAACGTTTTATTAAATGTCAAGAAATAATATACAGAGTGAAATATATATACATAACCAATCACACACATTTGCAGAAATCAGTGTTGGGATTGTTTATTTGGAAATATTCCAAATGCCACATTTCCTTGGGGTGCACCAAGTTTTTAGCAATGGCCTAAGCGGATCTACCTGGATTTCTTTCTGCTGATATTCCTCTTACTTTCATTATTCATCTGGTCTCTTATTCTGTGTTTGTCTTTGTCTGTTTCCTTCACAGCCCTGTTATTGAATGAGCTTGGTAAGCATTTCATTTCTTGCATTTCCTTTTCATTTTTCTAGACTATTTTCCATTTCTGACAAGTGATATAGTGGCTTTCTGACTTGTCTTTCCATTGATTTACTAGCAAGATTGTTGTTTAGGACAATTGGTCCCATTTTTGTTAAGGTCAGATAATTTATGTTCTATCTTTACTTTAGTTTAACCTTTTTAAAAATATGTGATTTCTTATGTATGCACAAAATTAAATTTGTGCACCAAACCCCATTATCTTAAAAGAACGAGTGGTGATTAAGCCATGAATGAATGTTTTCATATTTTTCTTAATTGTAAGTATAATTTGGCAAGGTTTTATACCTTGGATGGATTGTCAGGGAGTCTGATGTCACTGGTTTGTTATTTAGAGTGTGAATTAAATAAATTGTAACATATATATTTTTTTTTCTTTTTTAGGTGGCTTCACAATAACAGGTATGAAATTTTAAAGTCTAATGACATCAAATTTTATTTTTTTTACTGTCTGTTTGCACCATATATTATACACATTTATAAAAAGATATCATTTCTTATTTTTATTTACTTTGAATGAAGGAAAATACTTCTATGGTAAGACAATTTTTAAATGTTCCTCCTTTCCCCCTAAATCAAACCAAAACCACATCTTATATAACCTGTATTAACATTTAGCTGTGGCACATGGTGTGCTCTTGCTGATACTGCACATTTAACATTTTACACATTAACAATGTATGTGCTGTGTTCATTTATAAGCAAATTTCTATGAAGAAACTAATTGTTCACATTTTGACCCTGGTCAATTTACGAAAGTCACATAGCACTGGTCACGTGTGATATATCCTGCTAGATGTTCCAAAACATACCAGAGTAGAAAAGACAAATTCTGGCCTCAAAAAATAAATAAATAAATAAAAATAGGAGTTCAGATCCAAGACTTCTCCATGGCCCAAGATCAGGACTAATAACAGCTAATAGCCTGTTGGGAGAGAACGGAGCAGGCCCTTTCCATACCCCCCCCACCCCACCCCACACACACACCAGTGTGAGCCAACCTCTCTTTGAGGACTTAAGTTTTAGCATTATTAACATTTAAAAATTAATGAGTAATACTTCTAGCACTTGAAGTGCACTACAAAATGCTCTATAAAAAAACTCAAAATGCCAATCAAAAAGTTTAAAACCTTAAATTCAGAATGCTCCCCAGCCAATGTTGATGGCATTGTTCAGCACGACTCGAATGCTATTTTCTTGCATACAGAAGGAAGGTATTTCTTCACAGCAGCCTCTCTTTGACCCTAAATACTTTCTCATCCATCCACAATTGTCTATGCAGATTTAGAGAGGGAGATAAATACCAAACATCCAATATATTATGCAGATATCAATATTCTAATTATTTTTCCCCTGAAATCAGATAGCTGAACAACAAAAAATTTAGAAAGAGAGTATTTCTAAAACTTCTTATTTTGAAAATGCTATGGTGGGAGTTGGGGTTAACTTCAACCATTGTTAGTGTGAACTCATGAGCAAGTCACTCCAACATGATTCTGTCCAACGTAAACCTTTCTGAATACGAGCAATTTCGCATGGGCTACTGCTGTCCACTGCCTCTCTCCAGATGCAGCATTTAATGACAAAATGATTCGTAGAGTCTCAGAAACATAGAAATTGAAAAGGATAAAAATGTTAGACAGGACAAGTCTGGTAGATGATTTCTTAAATCTGATTTATCTGAAGCTCTCTCTAACCCTACGTTGCCATAGATGCTGTTTGTGAATCCAATTGCAGGAATTTACATTTACTGTATTTTGCCATGTATAATGTACATTTTTTGGTCCAAATTTGTGAAGGAAAAATAAGTTTGTGCGTTACACATGGGTAGTACTAATTCTGTATCTATATAAATATTTTTAATTCTTTTATTTATGCTTATGAGTTAAAAGTATAACTCTAGAAATCAATAACTGTTTCGTAATTATTTGTTACATAAAATGTTTTGTACCATAATATGTTAAAAAGCAGATGTTAAAATTCCTTTGTAATACAAAAACCAAGTACCTAAACATAAACAAATAAAAATATGAATTAAAAAATTAAAATGAAAGATGTTTTCCCTGAAAGTTTGGACCCAAAATATCGGTGTGCACGATACACGACAAAATACCGTATTTTTAAGACTTTTACCTTTTTTTTCTCATACCATCATGTGAACTCATTGAAGACTTCTTGGAAGTATTCTGATTCTGTAAACCAATAAGTTAGTTACTCTTGTGAGATTTGAGAAAGGTAGAAATTTGGCAAGTCAGCCTTCATGGTTTCCTTGAAAGAATTTTTTTAAGTCAGCCTTCAGCTCTACGCAGACTGATAACGAGACCTTAACTAAAAATCTCTGGCTGCAAAATGCCTTGCTAAAATGCATCGGTGTGTTTTGATATCTTCCTATTTTCTTTATCATTGACTATGTCAGGAGTTTGCTTTTAGGGCCTGCTTTCCCTATCGCTTGAAGCATCTTCTCATTTAGTATCTAGGTAACTGGATCCCAGTTTTCTTTTCCCAGAAATTATTCATATCAAGTTCTAGAACACCTATCCAGTAATGTGTAACAGAAGCTTGTCCAACCCGCGGCCCACGGTCTGCATGCGGCCCAGGATGGCCTTGAGTGCGGCCCAACACAAATTCATAACTTTCCTTAAAACACGAAAATTATGCACGGACTTTTTTTTTTTTTCAGTGCATCAGCTATCATTAGTGTTAGTGTATTTTACGCATGGCCCAAGACAATTTTCTTCTTCCGATGTGGCCCAGGGAAGCCACAAGGTTGGACACCCCTGGTCTGATATTTCGGGCCTCAGACACATCTTGCATCCAAGAGGACAGAAATGTTTCTTCTAAAAGTTTCTATCATTTCGTGTACTTTATAATTTCTTTCTTATGGCTGAAACTTTCAACTGAAATAGCAGTTTTCCTATGGTTATCACTTCTTCTCAAGACTTGAAATTGATGCTGTTCAAACAAGAGAATATTCCAGAACACTCAGGGAATCTCCACATTGTCCTGTTCCTCTCACTTCACATGGCTCATCTCCTGCACTAGACCAAAACGCCTGGGATCCACTCTCTCTAGTTGTCCCTGAAGAAAGTTCTAAAAACTTAGATCTACACAGTGAAAAGCAGCTATAAATCCCACAGAGCTTTTCTTTGAAGTCAAGTTAAGGCTTTGAAGTCAAAGCTTTGAGATTAATTCCTTAGGAAGAGGAATTAATCTAGCCTTTGGACTTGGCCTGCAGCTTTTATGTGGTCTTGTGCAGCTGAGTGTGAAAATCTAAATTTGAAGTAGTGTGTATGGAAATTAAAAACATTGTTTGCTCCATAGCCCAGTACCTCTATTTGAGAGATCTCACTAGTAGTAGACATGGAGTGCTGGAAGAACTTTGGGAATTTGTAAATGGTTACCTATTGTTCCTTGAGCTTTCCTCATTGAGAGGCCCTTGCTCAGACCTATGTTCTCATCCTGCCTTGACCCTCCAGGCACCTAACCTGATGACCCCCCTATACATTACAGCTTATTAGAGTTTGTGAAGCATTTCTTATTTGTTGCATCATTTAATCTTCAATCTCATGGAATAAAATGTTATTGTTCTCACTTATAGGAGAGGAAATGAAGGTTGAAAGAGATTAATCAGTCCACCCTAAATCACCCACCCAAGACTCAGAGCGTGGCCCTCTGAGTTCAAGTCCAAGGCCATGTGATGGCTGTTCTCACCCCAGCACTTTCTTTCCTCCCTTCCAACCCCTTCATTTCTACCTGCACCTTTACCCTTTTCCAATCCAAAGCCAGCTGTATTGCTTAAAAGCCGAATTCCAGTCAAATGAAAAACAAAGAGGACCCCAAACGGGAAACAACAGCATATTAATTTAGATATTTTTAATAAAATTAAGTATTTCTGCCTCAGTTTGGAGAGGAGGGAGGCATGTTTGAGTCCTAAAATAGGCAGCAGTAGAGTTCCCTAATTAATTAAAAGTACATACCAGTCAGTATACCTCTTTAAAAGTTACTCTTCCAATCATATTATACTCATCGAATATTAGACTAACAAGGCACATGGCTTTTTAAGGAAGAGGAACTATGATGTTTCTGACAGTTAGAAAATACTTTAATCACTCCAGTACATAGGATAGAAAAACAAATCTCCTTTAAGTTCAGTTTCATTTCACCATTGAGAAAACGAGTCTCAGAGAAAAGAAATGCCTTGCCCAGTTTAGACGGCAAGCATATGACAGAGTTGGCACCAAGTCCCCAGTCTATTCCCAGGTCAGGTACGGGTAGCTCGTGGTAGGAGCAACCAGCAGGTAGTCAACTGAACCAGGAGTTTAATTAAAGCTCTAGGCCCAGGTAACTCTAACAGTTGAGGTGACCGAGGTTTTCCCTTACAAAGCCTGCCGTGCATCCAACATTCTCCCACTCAGATTGCCCAGGAAATAAGTAAGTGTGATCTCAGATGCTACGTTACTAGACCTTGAAACAAGCGTGTGATATGGATGACATAGGTCCGAGTGTCCCAGTTTTACATGTGGGAAAACTGGGGAAACGGTCTGCTCTTGGCTGTGTTGTTGGCACCAATAGGAAAACCGGATTCCTGTCATCACACCAAGAGCTTTTCGTTGTTTCGTAATGCCTCTGGAAGCAGAAATTTGAAGGGCGTGGCTACTCTATTTCAGACACCTTCAGGCATCTGGCTGCACCTCCCACTGTGGTGTGTGTGGTTCATTCACATACCCTAGTACGGCTTGTGGAAGACTTGTCCCATTTACCTGCTCACTGCTGCAACCTACAGAGGAGTGACGTATGACCACTCAATTCTCGAACTAACATTGCTTGCGATGTGTGCAGTGTTTAGCTTACTAATTCCACAAAGCTCTGCTAGAAAACCGGTGCAATCCTTTCTGCTGATTTTCTGCCTGTCCTTTTGCTAGGCCAACCTGTCTTCAGGAAAGTTCATGCTAGAGAACATCCAATTCCCTCCACTGTAATCACGATCGCAGGTACTCATTTCATCATGGTGCTTGAAAACCAGTTTAATTTGAAATTAACTGCCTAAATTTGAAATTAAAGAACTAAAGTGTTCTTTAGGCCTTTAGACATTAAAGTGACACCATTTAGTCCCTGTCTACTCTAAAACATCGCTACATAATTCAATGGCTTCTCTGTAGCTGGCAGTGTGATGATCAACCACAAAACACAACCCCCTCAACACAGGGCAGGAGGCAGAGTAGAGGGAGCAGCATGGACTTACAGATAATATTGACCCCAGTAGCCTTTGCCTCTCAGGTTTCAGTATATTCTAGATTTCTTGCAAATATTGCTTCTCAAGCTTGGGTCATTTGTTTCAAGTACAATGAAGTTTCTTTGAAAGCAAGCTGTATTTCTTCCCAGAGTCTGCCTCTCTTGCCTTTAGGCAACATGATGTTAGCCCGTTTGTGCACGGATGACCACACATCTGTGGGATTTCTACAGAGGGGAACGTGGACAGGGTGACTAGAGGACTCCACATCCACCCCAGATGGCCTGTAGGTTTAGAGCCCAGGCATCATCTCCTTGCACTGCATCTCTGGATGAGGACAAAGACATCCCATCATCGCCATCACCCACCACCGGCCATGTGGTAGAAACTCTTCTACCCGCCCCAATAGGACTTGCCTCATCCCCACCTTCCACATCCTCCTTCAATAATCATGATACCCAGCCCTGACTGCAGCGTTGTTCCAGAATATTCCCCACAGAAACACAAGTACCATTCTCCTTAGGCTCCTGTCAGAGAGGCAAGCCAAGTGCTGAAAACTGTCAAGAGATCCCTGCTCTCAGATTTGTCAGCATAGGTCTGAGTGAGGGATTAAAATAACCTTGAGCTCACTGTCCCACTACTGGCCTTGTACCTGTTTCCAAGTGCAACATCACTTGCTAAGATTAAAAATTGCAAATATAATAATGAACGTCAACAGCCGCTCCTTGGCCACAGATCTCCTGTGGGCTGTACTGTTTTCTAATAGGGATTTCCACCCTCAGCCTTTCATCGCTTGCAGGGACCTGCTTCAAAATGCAGCCTGAGCCGGAAAGCACAAACAGCAGCTGTTTTGTAATTCTGTCTTTCCCAGATCCCAGGTACCTATTGGCTTTTTTAATTCATCATTTGCAAAATCAATTACCCGGGAGAAGGGAGGGGCCCTGCTGGTGATTTTATCACAGGCTTGTTTTATGTCCTATACTATAATACTATAGTATTATTAAATACTATAAATAATACTGGCTACTGATTATGCATTTGATCTTTAAGTTGTGTTGGTTGATTAAGGCCATGATACTATGGAGTGTATTATCGACCTCTCAATAAAACATGGTGAGTTTAAAAAGCATGCATGTGCATGTATGGAGATAAGGAGGGAGAGCGAGAGAGAGAAAATAATTTCCTCCATCTGAGGAGCAAAACGAACACCGCCACGTTTTCACGCGGCGTAAGTAGGAAAACGAAAGCTAACGTGACCATAGTAAAATGGGGTGCCTTTGATTCAACACTCAGAGTGGAAAGAAAACAAACACAATAGATGACACACACACACACAGAAACTGTCAAACTATGTTTCTATTTAATGAAAAGTATCTAAAGAAAGGACACTTTTTAAAAACCAGACAGCTCTCTTCTTTGCCCGTGTCGAAAACCTGCACCGAAATGCTAATTTGCCAGGACTAGCTGCTTTTGCTGGGGTACATGTAATCGCCCCTTAAATCATCATGACATTTATTGAGAGAAAATAGCCCTGGCCCTCCCAGGACAATAGCCTTTGTGCTTTGACTTTTTTCTGCCTCCAATGCCCTTCCTTACCCTACCACCTCCTAGCCATCCCTACCACCACCTTTAGCTGACAAGTTTCTTCTCTACATGCTTCAAGGCCAATTTCAGATCTCTCCTCTGTCCTGAAGCTTCCCTGACTCCCTCAGGCACGGCTAGCTGCTCCCCCACCGGACCCCATCCTGTGGTTCCTCGGCTGTGACCCTGCTGTGCTAGACATTGTCCCATCTAGATCCCTGCTTCCCACTAGAAGACCAGTTTCCGGAAAAGGGGGTGGGGCAAATGATTTGATTTCATTTACTACCGTGTCTGTGTCCATTTATTTAATACTATGTTCTGAATCATTTCATTTTGTGAAGTGCAGCATTAAACAATGACTCCATATCACTTTCTCAATTTCTCTATTTTTTCTACTTAAATTGCCTTGAATCTCATTAAAAGCAACATATCATTTATAAGTAAACCATAGGAAAGGGGCCCATAATCGGTATTCTCCCCCAGTGGCTTCGCAATTCCAATAAAAATCCAAGTTATAGCAGTTCTTCCTGAAAAGCAATTGTTACTTGATGTAAGTCTCCAAGGCATCATGTTCAGCCAAGGTTTTGAACAAAGACATTAATATAACGTGCTCTTACAAAAACTACCAATAACATCCTGGGCCCAAGGATCGGAATGCAATAGAAACCCAGACATGGTTGATTTGCACACTGGATAAATTGGACTTCACATATTTCAGCCCACGCCCTTGACAACACACTCATAATTTCCAGGACAAATCTTGGGGACACCAGTCAGAACCCTTTGCCTGCCCAGGTCATAACTTCCCAAGCCTACTTTTAAAAAGATGATTGCCCCTTTTACGGTTAAAATTAACCTCCTTGCACCTCTCCTTTGCATCTGCAAACATTCGGCAATTTCTGGCCAGTTTAAAAATGACTTCTCTTTGGCCTTCATATCATTTCTTCAGGGTCCTGTAATCTCTGGGGATAGGAAAGCAGATTCTAAAATATCCTTTTAGGAAGACACGGCTGAATGCATACTAAAGAAATTAGTGATATGCTACATTCTGCTGCGGCCTTTGGTTGGTTTTGACACATGGTATATAAAACGTCCACAGTGCCTCGAGCCCATCTGCTCCTCGTCCCAGCAGTGAATGGCTGGCCTAGGAACCAGCTCTCTGCAGCATTTGCTAGAGCATCAGATGGAGCCACCACAGCGGGGTTGCTCAGCACAGGGAAGCCATGAGTCTTTGGAAGGAATGGGAGGTGTGGCCTCCTGCAGAAGCTGATGGCTAAATGCAAAAGGCCGGGAGCTGGGGCTAGAAGTCTCTCCCTTTCTGCCGTCTTCTCAGTCAAAAGAGACCCACTGCAGAAAGTCTGCCTGGAAAGTTCTCAAAGCAAGGACATCAGGACTGAGGTCTTTCCATACCACTGATACGACTTCCTTGGAGATGATTTTTATCCAGCTTGACTCTGAGCGGAAGAGGCCTGTCTTGCTCTAGCATCCTGGGCCTGAAGGATAAGGCAGCTGAGTGATTACAGGAACAGTGTTTGCCCTTCACATGGGCATGGCCTTTTCCGTCTGGAATTTATCCTAATGACCTTTACGCAGAGAGGAGCCAACTGTGAGCTTCCCCTCATTAATGGACCGTCAAGTCCATTAACATTTTCTCGGCGCCCCCTAGCCTTTCCTGCAGCGTTAGCTCCGTGGTGGTTCTGGAAATAGTCATGCTCACGTGGGGAGTAGTGTTAATTCCCCAGAGGCCCCTCATCCTCAGCCTCCCTGTTTACGTTATGCTTGACATGGTCAAGGTCTTCCAAACACGGTTCAGCTTTGCTCCAGAGAGAGGAAGCCCTGGAACAGGCATCGTACTGAAACATGGACTGGATGTCTTGCTTCTTAACTTGCAACAAGGGTTCTTAGCAAGCGGAGAGGCTCAGATCAGAATTTCCCTTCCACCCTCGCTTTGGCCCTGGGGCATTCTGTGTTGCCTATAGAAAGTGGCGAGGAAGAGGTCCAATTCCTGTGTCCCCTGAGTCACTCTAGCTCTTAATTGTGTTTCCTTTTGGTCATGTGCTAAAAGCATGCGTACAAACAGCCAGATGAGCCATCGTCACAGGGGACTGCTGGGTGATTCCCTCAACACGGACCGTGCAGAGTCTTCTTGCTCCCTGACGTGCTCCTAGGAGTTGCTCCTCCCGATCCGCACTTTGGCACGTGTTTAGGTTGTGGGACATTTTAATCACTTGCTGTCATGGTGATTTGCTGCCTGACACACCAAGTGTCTGTCCTCTCCAGCCTTATGATCTCACCAGGGACTTTTAGTAGGTCATTAGAGCTTCCTTCCTTCTTGGTATTTCTGTAGCAGGGTCCAGGGATTTCCAAATAAAACTCAGCACATGGCTCACTTTCTTGCCCTTGCCTTTCACAGAGGAATGTGATGACAAGCAGCCCCTGACCAGCAAAGAGGAGGAGGAGAGGCGCATTGCAGAACTGGGGCGCCCCGTTCTGGGAGAACACACCAAGCTGGAAGTGATCATTGAAGAATCCTATGAATTCAAGGTATGCTTAGCAACACCACCGGCTGGGGGGGCCAGGGCCACCCCAGCACCGAGTCTGTCCACACTGTTGACCTAGCCTGTCAGATCTGTCTGCAAGGAGATGGCATTTCAGGAACTTGCTTATCCATTGAGAGACCTTCAGAGTAGAATTGGAATTAGTGAGGCAATAGGGAAGCAAGAGTTCCTACAAACCGAACAGTACCAGAACCCGGGCTCGGTGGGTGGCATCTGTCATGGCAGAGGGTCAGAGATGCCCCAAAGGGAGGGCTTTGTCTGAAAAGACAGCAAGGAAGAAGCAAAGGTGGGTCCCAAGAGATGGCTAGGTGTGGAAGAAACCAAGCTCTCTTTGAAAAAGCTGATAATGAATCCACCAGAAGCAAAGCCTTCTCACTGACATTTAGGTCGCTTTGGTTAGATGCAGGACATTAGGAGGCTTTTGTCGGGGAGGGTGAGTGGCAAGCTCTCCCTACGGAACCCCCCATGGACAAGCTCTCACCCACACACAGTCATCCTCTGAAGACCCCAGAGCTTCTCGGCACAATCAACTTACCGAAGGAATCGCGCCTGTAACCTGCGTTTAGAGCGGATAAAATGGGATTCCCCGTTCCCTACAGAATGGAAGTGATGAGCTTAGGGCTTCGAGGTGCGGTCTGCTGTCCCTTCTCGGGGCGCCCTCTGCTGCTGCCTCACCTCCCACCCCGCCACACCCACGGCCGGAACATCTGAGCAGACCCCGCGTCTCAGGCCTGCGGTGGGACGGGCAGAGGAGCGGCCTTTCTCTGGCTTTCCAGGACTACAAACCCAGAGCCCTGTTGGCCCAGCTGCTTTTTCAAAGGCAGACCCCACTGCTGTCGGAAAACCAGAGTTAGGGTTCCAAAAGGAAGAATCAGGCCACCAGCCCAGAAGCCCCTGTATTGTATCTGGATTTTTCATCTTTGCGGCCTCTTTTCCTTTAGCGGGGCCCATTAATTGTTTTTTTTTTTTTTTAATTTAGTTCACAAATTGAGGTGGCTACGACAAGACAGGTAGAGAGGAAAATGTCTTTGCAATTAAAGTAGAATTTTTAAAAGATAAAAATGCAATTAAACCTTTCCCTTCAGGTGACTGCAGGTCTCTGCACTAGCTCCCTTCGCTCATTCCCAGAGAGCAGGCGAGCAGGGCCCCACCCCGGCCCTGCCTTCCGGGCAGACCCCCACCTCCAGGGCCCACGCCGCCCTCCCCGGCCCTGCCTTCCGGGCAGACCCCCACCGCCAGGGCCCACGCGCTGTTTGATCTGGAACCTGGCTCACTGCGTACACATGCCTGACACACACACAGCTCCCTGTGATTCTAGAGTTACAGGTATCCCACGCTGTCCATGTCCGGGGACCCATCTGTCCAGATGTGTCCAGCCTCACTCTTCCTCATGCACCTCTTTTCATCTGGACGCAGAGGACCAGGTGTCCCTCGCTGCAGCAGATTCTATGGCTTGGCCTTGCTGTACAAGCTTGCCCCCCACCCCTCCCAGGTCACTCAGGGGGAACTGTGCGTTCTCTCCCTAATGGGACAGGCCTTCCCTGCACGGGTGACTGGGAACAGCAATCGCAGGGACTCCCTGTAGGAAGCATGGGGTTGGGTATGGCTGGGCACCGTCCTCCAGGCCGCGATGCTTTCTTGAGTCCAAAGGCCTCTCTGGTAGCCAGCCCTGTGCTCTGAGCCTCTGAAAGCCCCCACATCTCTTTACATAAGGCCAGTTGTTTGGGGCACATATGCTCCTAGAATAGCTTCCATGGACTACTTCCTCCCATCTCCTCAAAGTTCATCAGCACAATTACTGTTGTCACTAAATGGCACCTTGGGACACTTCTCTTACATGCTCTCAAGCATCAATTTTGACATTACGTTATTCTCTGAAGAAATTCCTTTTTCTGTGACTGTGACTATTTTAAAGAACTTGTCCTAAGGTCTCAGAACTGCATTAAAGACCCAACCCAGGGACACCCCACAATGCTTTGCCCACTGGGTTCTTGTTTACTTATGACTGAGGTGAGATTATAACACTGGCGTACAAGTCTAGGGCAATAAAGAGTCTGCCACTGGCATATAGGAAACCTACAGGTAAAAACAGATGGCAATGTCCAAGTCTGAACTTCACTCATTTTATTCCCTGCCCCTCCTCCCATAGGTCAAGGGAAGACACACAGGCAAATTAAGTCCTAGGAAGAACTCAAGCTATCCCAGCGTCCCCCAGGGTTAACATGAACGAAAGTTTACAACCTACCTTGGTTTTTACATTTTAAATCTGGTTTATCTTTAAACTTTGTTTTTCTAAAGATATTTCTTGAGGCAAGTATGCATTCAACTGTTAGACCAGTTTATCTGTTCAATTGTTTATCTCCATGGGATTTTCAGAACAAAAAAGATTCCTTGGGAAAGACCTGCCCCAAGTTCCCATTACACTAAGGAAAAATCAGGGTCATTTTTTGTTACATCCTACACAGAATTTTCAATGAACATCAATTAAGACACTCAGAGTGCTGGTTGAAATGTGGTTGAGTCAAGAGAGCAAAGGCAGATGCTTGTCATGTGCTTCAATTTATGGTGGCCAAGAGCAGTGACAGTTACAGCTATCATCAGGGGCACTAGCAGGTGTGGACACAAGGCTAGAGGCTGAAGGGTCACCACATTAAGGACAAACACTAGCAAAGAGTAATGTCGGAAATGCAGAATGGGCCAGTTGGAGATGAGCCCTTTCATGTTATCATTTCAATGTTTCAAGTCAGTTCAAATGACTCTTGTTGAACTAACATACTTGACATTCTGATTTAGCTTTGGCCTTTTGTACAGGCCCCTCAGATCACATTTTGTTTTTTAATCTCAGTTAGCTGATAACATGATCTCTCAAACCGTAGTTGATTCAAGTGCACTGCATTAAACATGTACAGAGTTTGACCTGAGGCAAATAATACTGTTTTCTACCTCTTTGCAATTAGTGGGAATTCAAGGGCGCTCTGACAGTAAGTGTGAATGTTTGGTAGACTAGTGAATGCAGTAGTTCCTCTGGGAAGAGCCGCCTGATGTCCCAGAAATGACCCTTCTCCCTGTAGTCGCTACGATTTGTGGTGGTGCTCTCGGTGTATCTGCTCACTTAGTTTTCTGCTAAACGCTTGGCTGCTCCTGTTGTTACACTGACTGACCATCAGAAAGCTAGAGAGTGCTCATTGTACAGTTCTTTATAAAGGTTAAAAGAAGAAATAAAAATAAGGGGTTCAGTGTTAGCAAGCGGGGGGAGATTGAGTGCAAGGTGAAGTGTAATGTGTTCTAAACCATACGAATTGAACTTTTCTGGTTTCTTTTTGTTTGCAACAGGAGTAGGATGAGAGTAAATTCTCTAACAGCCACCAGGCTGACAAAATCAGTAGCCAAACAAAGGTCCACTTACAGATGATGACGCAGCAGCAATCTTGAGCCTCTGCTATCAATGTAATGGCAGCATTACATTGATAAACACAAGTGCAATAACAGTTTTGAGGTTCATAGTTTATCTTCCACTTCTGGTTCTTCACAGATATGTAACACTGAGCAAAGCATATGTTAATTCAGTGGCAGACAGCACACTGTAGATGAAGCCAGTAGAGAAGCCAGTTCATAAAGCATTCAGGGGAAGGAATGGGCTTTTGCAACATCTGCTATTCTAAACACTGAAGCCATTCTTCATTGGCCATTAGGCGGTGAAAGAGGCTTGTATTTGCTACAAAGAAGTTTCCATTTCAGTATGCTTCCAAGTGAGGACTATGCCTGTTTGCATAATCATAACAGTGTTTGATGTCAATACCGTTGTTCTGAGCCTAACATCTGCTACCCTTTACATAACTCCGGAGTTTCAAAATCAACAAGGTCTTAGATTTTCCGAGGCCTTAACTAACCCAGAAGTTATTAAGTTCTTCTTTTCAACCTTTCTAGAGTACTGTGGACAAACTTATTAAGAAGACAAACCTCGCCCTTGTGGTTGGAACAAACAGCTGGAGAGAGCAGTTCATTGAAGCTATCACTGTCAGTGCGGGTGAGTGCCTTTCTGTGCATGTTATAAATTACGATGGCCTGAGCTGAGCCTACCTGTCTTACTGTGACCATTTGGTCCATGTCAGAGCACCAAAGAAATCCTGTGGCAAAAATTAAAAGAGAAATAAATGTATCTGTAGCATATATGCACATTTTGGAGACTAATTTAGACTTTCTAGATGAAGCAAATGTCCTCAAACATTCTTCTCCATCTGCATTCGGTCTTTCTCTCTGGAAATAGACAAGATACATGTAAAGCCTTTTGTGCCTCTGTCTAATGGGTAGTCAATCACGAGGTTTTGTCTGGAAAATTCCCTCAAAGCTGAAGTGATCAAGTGAAGGTCACAAAGGAAACAGCAAAAGCATAGGTGGGACGGGGTGACATTAAGATACTCTACCACTACCATCTGCATCATTTTACACTTTTCAACAACGTCTGACGAAAAAGTGTTTGCACTGGCTCTACAAGTGGAAATAGAATCCCATTCTGTTTCTTCTTGTACAAGCAAAGTACAGTAGTTTTCAAACTCAAGGAGCCAGAGACCTGAAGGAAATAAATATAGAAAGAAGTGTCCCTTTTCTTGCACTGTTAAACTTTGTCCACTGTCTGTGTGATTGTGTAAAGACAGAGGAAAGTCCTTCTCACAGGTTCACAAAAGCAACACCAGAGTGGAATTTTTTTATTTTTTCAGTTCTTAGGCTGCATTGCCACCGGTTCTTTCTCTTTAACGATCCCTGCAGACTCATCTTCGACTGTCACAGCTAATGAACAAAGCTACAGTTTTCTAAATAGTGATCCCCAAACTGTAAAATATGGAAACAGCATCACTAACAGTTGGGCCATGACTTCTAACAAACCCACTCTTTCCAATCTGCCTCACGAGGATTTGACACATCTCCCAAGTGCTGTGGGAAGAGAGGGTGATAAAAAAATTTGTGCCTATTTATTATTAGTGCTCATTATAATCACACTTTGGTTTCTTGCACTTGAGGAGTCACTGGGAATGTATGACTATTAAATGACGGTGCTTGCCTAGGGGTGGAGACTTGGATTTCTATGTAAATTCTACTGGGGGAGGGGGAAGCTCTCTGTCATTTGAGCTGTTGTAACAAAATATTATAGACTGGTAACTTATAAACAACAGAAATTTATTTCTCACAGTTCTAGAAGCTGGGAAGTTCAAGATCAAGGCACTGATAGATTTGGTGTCTGGTGAGAGCCCTCTTCTTGGTTCATAGACAGCTGTCTTCTCCATGTGTCCTCACATAGGGGAAGCGGGGAGCTAGAAGCTCTCCAAAGTCCCTTTTACTAGGGCATTAATCCCGTTCATGGGAGCTGTGCCCTCGTGACCTAATCCTCTTCCATAGACTTCATCTCCAAATATTATCATGTTGGAGACTAGTTTCAATATATAATTTGGGAGGGACACAAACATTCAATCTATAGCACTCCCTCATTATGGCTTATTTATTTTATAAATCTAAAGTTAGTATCTGAGGCATGAATTATAGTCCCTCTTCCCAGAATGAAAAACTAGAAGGACAAAAATACCTTAAATAAGAAACTATTCACGAGGTGGAAGACATGAAAAATCACCAAATGGTTGTATGGGCTTTGACGTATCAGAATTGAAACATTAAAAGCAACATAAGCCTTACTGAACTACTCCTAATAGTTTCTAGGTTTCCTTTGGTGGCAGATATGTAAGGATTTGTTTAAGGGTCATGTGTTGGACGTCATCCATTCATTTCTCTCTCTGTCAATCATCGTTGTTGGTGTGAGGGATAGGACAGTGAAAGAAGTACTGCCTGAGTGGAGCTGACATTCTCATGGAGGAGCAAATAAGTAAAAGAAGCAAGTGAAATAAAGAGTATGAGTGGTGGTGAGCTTCTCATGGAGAACAACGCTATGGAGAGAGATGGGAATTGTGTGTAGTTGCTGCATTGCATGGTGGCCAAGGAGATATCATCAATAGGGTCATCAATGCTGACTTTGCTTTTCTAGCAGTGGAGTGGTTTCATGTTGGTTCATCCACACATTTTTGGAACTTGCAGGGACCAGGGTAACCATTCCATGACAAGTCTATGACAAGGAAAAGGGCATTTTTAAACAGAGAGATTATGTCACTAACAATGCCTGAGTTACCTATTTGATCTTGGTCAGAGTAGGTAAACAGAGAAACAGCTAAAAAGACACTAGGAGTTCCTTACTTTAAAAGGGAAGATTTTGCTTTGCAAACATTTTCATATATTATGGTGAATTAAATCCTCTCAAAATCCCGTGAGGTGTGTATTAAGATTATTCTCACCTTCTAGAGGAAGAGGCTCAGTTTCAGGGAGGCGGTATGGCTTTGCAACACAGCTCAGAGCCCTGGTCCACCAAATACTTGTGCACTGTCCTGTCCAGTGCTCTGGAGAGAGTGGCCTCAAAGAGCAAAAACTGCTCCCCACCTCTGTTTCACTGAGTGACACAAGTCTTGTCACCTCCACTGGTGCTGTGGTCTTTGCACTCTCGTGATGGGATGAACTCCTGCCCAAAATTTTTTGAAGCATTATTAATGGATGAAATGTAAAACCTTTCGAGTATTCTTATTTGTCCTGCAATATGCTTTTTGTTTGTTTGTTTGTTTCTAAATGACTGATGGAGAATACGACAGAATTGCTTAGAAATTTGCAGGCTGTTGTGTTATTTGCAATTTTGAGACCAAATATCAGAAAACCAAACTCATATTTTACAAGCACTAAATTACATGAAGTACAGTTAGAAAGCTCACTGTTTGTTGTTAGGATTAAATTTAAGCATCTAAAGAATGTTAATTTTCTTAGGTTCTTAAATGGCCAATAAACTTTGTAAAGCAGCATTTATTGAAAAACAGACTTTGATTGGATTTTAAGATTTCATGGCTAAATAGTTGTGAATCAGAAAGATTTGCCTTATTAAAAATATTAAATTGCTCTTCGATGGCCCTACTGAGAGGTTTTTTTCCTATGCAATTTTCTGTGCGAAATTAAGTCTATATATCTTGCTAAACAAAAGTAATAATTTTGTAAGTAGCATTCTGCTTCTGTTTCTCACTGATTATATTTAAACTCATTTTAAGGTGGCTTCCTGACAGTGTTTCTATTCCCCTGCTTTCCCTGAATTTCACAGCTCAGTAGCTGGGCCTCTTAGGGCCACAATGTGTCTAAGAACCAAGTTCTTATAATTGAAGAGTTAACAATTTACAAGACTGCAGAGATTAGGAAGGGATTAAACAGCCCAGTTCCAGTGGTTTCTATCATTGCCTGGACAGAATACCAGACAAGTGGCTGTCAGGAACTGACCAGGCCAGAACCACCAGGTGCTGTGAAGATGTGTCAGCAGGTGCCCTTCTACGTGAAGCTGACATCACATGTGTCCATTTTGAATGTCCCCCAATGCCTCCTTCTTCCTCGTGTCTCCACGGGGCAAGATGGAGGGTTGGCTGCAAGAAACTGTGTCCCAGCTGGGATACAAGTGACAAACCAGTGTGTCAAGGAGGAGGGCAAACATGTGTTGGGTAAAGAGAACCAGATGCCCATGCCAGTGCCACTGTCACAGCATTGCTGTTCATCGTAGCAGTCTTGGGCCTTGGCAAGGTGAGAGTGTAAAGGCAGATGTGGGTTTGTGTCTCAGACATCTATAAGCTCTCTGGGTGACTCTGCACAGATTCCTTCACCCCTAAGTCTCAGCCCCCTCATACGTGATGTGGAGACAGCGGCTCCTCATTCGTGGAGCTGCTATAAGGATTAATCAAGGCCGTACCTGTGTTCACGAGGGCTCTCCATACTTTGGGATACCACATTGGGTTGCTTGGGAGGCACATCATATTGGAGATCCTACAAAAAATTACAACCAAATTTTGTGTGAATGCAGTTAACTCACGTTAATTACTGAGAGGGCAAAGTGACTAAAAATACTGCTTGTCCGTTTCATTTTGCAGTATTACAAAAACCATTTTATAGATGGGAAAACAAAATAATGTAACTTGCTCAAAAAGCAAAACTGGCCAATGGCAGGAGAGAGGTGCAGGTCAGCCCAAGATTCACTGCAGTGTGAAGAGTGCCTGGGGCCTGAGGACACACATGAACACATATGTAGGACACATGTACACACATACACATAGAGAGTCGTGCATGTTTGTGTGCTAACACAGAGAAACAACATACACACACATGTGTGCACACACAGACACACTAAACACATGCACACGAAGACATGCACATGCACCTTACATGGCCTGTATCTATATCCATTTGGATACTTTAGCCACAGCTTGAAACACGAAGGGTTTTTTCCTTCAATATTTGTTAAGTCTCGAAGCCTGGCTATAGTCCCTTAGGGAGAATGCCGCCAATTCCCAAAGAACGAATGGAAGCGTTGGTTTGCCGAGGGGCATACACAGCCTTGGCCTGCCTAGTGATTTGTGACGTTCTTTCAAGAAAGTCAACATGCTGCCTTCTGTTTTACCTGATAATTTTAAGTATCCAGCATTAAGGATTTTCCTGGAATTCTTTTACTTTTGACATATTTTGCATATCTGACATCAGTAGTTATTGGCATTGTCATAATGAAGGAACACTCAAAAGTAGCAAAAAAAAATAGAAGGTTTTTGTAGTCTTGGTTCGGTCTCTTACTAACTGCCTAATGTGAGAAAGTATTTAAGCTTTCTGAATTTTAATTTTAGCATCAGTGGGGATAAGAGGGTTGGACTAGGCAAAGTTCTAAGATGCCATCCAATGTGGGAGATCTGTCAGTGGTCATTAGAGTTCTCCAGACTTCTGATGGCGTTGTGCTTCACGGACCACCTGCTTCGGGCATGGGAAAGCATACCCTTCCCACCTACCTTGCATGCTTACATGAAATATTTAGCACAATAACAGCACACAGTCCAATCAATCCTCCTACGAGGAAAAGGAGGCGAGGACAGTCTTCAAAGTGTAGCCTCAAAGAAGCTAAGTGAGAGAACGACTTTGAAAGGGCCTATTTTCTTCTTGCTTCCTAACTGGGATCCTCTCCAGCAGAAGGGCAGACATTCGACCGAGGTCAGGCTGGGAGATTTGGCTGGCCTGTCCACATTCACTACACTTCACAGTGGGTGACAATCAGAGACCTGACTTCAGCTAATGAAGAGTGGAGGGCATGGTCTCCCATGCCCACAAAACCAATGTGCAGATTAGTTCAGTTTGGGAGACGCTATTGTCATCGGTCTTTGCTCCATGCATGCTCTATGGAGTAATTACGTGCTCTCAATTAAATTGAATTATTTCATAGCAAAAGCTGTCAACTCCACCGTGCCCCCTGGACAATAATTCACATGAAAATACTGTCATCCTGAAGACTGATCGACTCCCTAAGTCCTAAATAATAAATAATAATAGTGGTAACTCAAATGAGTTTCAAGGGATTGCCATGCAATCCGGACGAAGCAGGTATCTTTCTAGTATTTCTTTTATTCCTGGACATTATTACCGAGGGGACACTCTCATTACTTGATGTGTTAACCCTGAGTCACATGACAATCCTATTTAAGCAGTCAAAAAGAAGTCCTGCTGGATCAGGTCTGAGAGCACCTCAGTGTGACTATAAGACAAGCAAAATGGGGTGGGGGGCTGTTAGAGATTGGGCGTTTGCACTTTGCCCTGTTTCCTGTGTGACTATCATGATTCTTAATTATCCTTTATCTAAAAATCATCAGCTGACTGAAGTTCATGAAAAGGGCTGTGGGTTCATGAGAAATAGTCGGTACAACTAACTACTTTAAAGGAAGTCTATCCAAAGCCATTCACTTTCTGCTTAAATAATGTTAGCATTTATTGGCTGGCTGCCACAGGGCCACTGCTTTATATATATCTGTTCCTCACAGCTAACTGTGAGGTATTTATTGTCCTAATTTTACAACTGAGGATCCTGAGGCTTGGACTCGCTATTTAACGTGTTTAGTTAATGTCACACAACAGGCAGGTGGCCAGCTGCATATGAGAATCCCTCTGAGCCCAAAAGCCAGTCAGCTTTTAGCACAACCCTGGGTGTCCTTCCTACAACTTTAATTCGCATCTTAAGTGGTCAGGTTTTCAGTGAGTTAGTGCAAGACAAAAGTGACAATGGTGATGAGTCTCAGTTACTCGTGGTGAAGTTGAGGGCTTGGAAATGAGTGTGCAGGCACCAGACGGAGCGGCAGGAGGACCGGAATGAATGCCAGGCACGGAGCGTGGACAGGATCAGTCACTCATTTCCTAGAAGTCCAAGTGTAATCCCATTGTGAGGTACCCAGAGGGACTTCCAAATCCTCTTTGTGACCTTAAGATTGTATTTATATCTGCTGCTAGCAAACATGTGACCTCGGTCTTTGGAACATGGAAATACTAAAGGACTGTCTAAAGGACACTTCACTTTCAGCAATAAACGTCACCTTGCTTTCCATGGCACTGCTATTAATTCAGGGCTCTGACTTTCATTAAATGAAATAGCTGCCTTAGCATCCATGTTAGATAACTTGGGGAATGTGGCCAAACCTCATTGAAGACATCAAATACTTAAGACACACTGCCTAATGCTCACATTAACTAAGTACAATAACTTCTTTTTTTCACTTCGAATTAGGTATCAGAAAGCAAAGCTTCTTTAACTTATCATCAGAGCCGCTTTCAAAACTGCCCTCTCTGAGTTACAATTTAGTTAAAATTCTAAAGTATAATGTTTGAAAATTGTTATTTTCTCTTTCCTTAGAATTACTTATGATGTCACTCACAATATTTTTTTAAAAAACATGATAAATTTCTATTTTAAAGAAAAGTTTTTTCCAGAAAATTCATTTTTAGCATGTCTGCAATTATTAATAGAAATTGTAACTATATAATTTAATGTTTTGTTACTTGCTTTGGCCATCAGAAAGTTTAGTCAATTTTTTTTTCACCCAAGTATTCAAAATTTACTTAGCTCATGTATCTGAAAGCATTCTTTATTCCTGCTTTTGCCAGACATTTTTTTGCCCTATTTTATCTTAAAGTATCTTATGCTCTATTAATAGGGACAGATCTGCTCAAGTCCTTGTGTAAGTAGGAAGAGCCTAAATTCAAATCCTTTTTTTAAACAGCAAATCTGTCCTGTTTACCACTATTTCTCTAGCACCCAGGACAGTGTTTGGCAATGAAAAGTTATTTGTTGAATAAAGAATGAATGAATTTATGTGTGAATCAGTGTTTTCCAATTCACATGTAACTGCACTTAAAACCTGTTTTCACTACATTATGCTACCATGTCTGATCTAGAAAAACACCCATATAAATACACACCCTCACACACACACACACCCTCACACACACACCTCTGCACGTATTTTTACATACAAAATATTTTGCATATGCAAATCTATTTTCAAATGGCATTTTCTTTCCATTGTCCGAGTGAAATTTTACTGTTATTTAGCTGATAATCATGCTCCTCACTGAGAAAGAAGAAAAGCAGAGGGCATAAGTAAAAAAGAGGTAACAGTTAAGTTCCAGAGAGAAAACTATTTATGGGAAATATTCTAGTCCCATACTGGTACGGAGGCAAAGCAAATCTAGGATGTCTATGGAGTTAAAAATGTCAGTGATATAGAAGAAAATGTTAAATCAGGTAGCTTCAACTCCCAGTTTCAGAACGAGGCAGGCTGGCCACACAGGGCTGGGAGTACAGAGGGCAAAGTGAAAAAGTAATTATTTTCTGGCCACTGGATATGCTTTAGCTAATATTTCTGAAAAGAATATTGGCTTGTTAGGCTGTTTTTCTCTTAAATTGCTTATTACCAAATCTCGAGGAAACACTGTATTGGAGGGCTCCAGAATGACTCCAAGCTCTTATTTGTAAGCTTGAAGTTACATCTCTAATGCGGCTTTTGTCTGGAGAGGCAGCAGCTCGGCTCTGCAAACAACGCGCCATCACCGGCCCCAGTAGTCCCTTTGTTGGCTTGGGCCGCTGCGATGTGAGTACGATTCGCAGCAGGAACACCGTTTTAGTTGTTGCTTACTAATCCATGCTCGAGGCGTAGGGGGCTTTTCGTCCCCAAGCAGGGGCCTTTGTACACTGTTTTTTAGCAGGGAAAACATTTCAGCATAATTCTAAGAGGTGAAAAGAGGAGAAAGCATAGCCATTATCCACACACACACATGCACGCACGCACGCACACACGCACACAAAGGCAGAGAGGACCCTCATAAAAGTGAATTGCAGCATTAATTCTCATTATTTACAACCTGCTGTCTCCATAAAGACCTCGTCATTCTGATGCCTGCAGTCAAAAGCCACATGCCTGAACCAACAGGCTTTGACACACTCCCCACCCACTGCGTGTCTCCTGATTTGCCTGTGCCTGCTCGTGTCTGGCTGGCTGTTGTATCGTAGAGCCTGTTAGAGCATCTGAGACCAGAATCCCAGCACAGAGCTAGAAAGGAGCTTACAGATCAGCCATTCCAACCTCTCCTTTTTTTAGTAAACAAGAAGCTAAGACCAGGGAGTTTCAACCACGGTCACACAGCGCCTGTTTTAGCATCCAAAGTACATGCTACACCAAACAGTATTGCTCTCATTTTTGTTTTGGAGTTGTCATTTGTGGATGCTTAGCCCTTATTTCCCTGATGTTGTTACCTAAAGGACTCTGGGCCTCTGAATGATGTGACATTTTAGCATTAGGAGAAGCAAACACCGAAGCTTTCTTGGACCAACAACTTAGAGGCATTGAAAAGCGAACGGCCTGCCCATTGGTAAACACAGTAAAAGGTTTTTGCCAGTTGTTTAAGGGAGCTGGTTGCTTGAGTTCTGGTTAACAGAGAGTCTACTTACATGTATCCGGCATCTTCCAATCCGCATGGTGCCGGTCAGCTGAGAGTCTACTGTAGTTGTTTTGTGTCCAGACAAACCTCACAGCAGCCCTGTGCAGTACGTATTCATGAACCCCTTTACAAGATGGGGAAACGGAACTTAGGGTTCACACCCTGACCTCAGGGTCAGTCCTCGCTCCATCTTGTCACACTTACGCCTCCCAAAGTTTAATGACTATAGGTCACAGGCTTAACTTGATTCGTGGCTCTTTGCTCCTGTCTCAGGGCCTGGGCACAAGCTGGTTTCCCTGCGTGGGAGACTTTCCCTCACATCTGGATGTTCTCGTCATCCAGGCCTCAGCTCACAGATCACCTCCTTAGAGGAGTTTCTCAACCACCCACTCACGCTATTGCATTACCTAACTTCATTGGCTTCATAGCCCACATCAGTATCTGAAATTACCATGTTTGTCCATTTGTTATGGTTGATTACTACCTCTCTCCCCTGGGAAGGTCCATGGACTCTATTTGGCTACATTTCCGATGCCTAGAACTGTGCCTGACACAGAAATTATTATTAAGTATTCACTGAAGAAATAAACAGTACAAACGAATTCACCCTTTCAACCACTCCTTTCCCTTCGAAGATGGTGGTCCAGGTGTGGAGTTCGACCTAGGCTTATGATACAAAATAGTGATCTGACATATTTTTAGAGCTCAGACTTATAAACTTAATAGCATTTGAATTATGCCTTAATCAAATAAAGAAAACAAGCCATGGACTTATTAATAATGAGCGTGAAAGAGATATTTTAAAAATGGTTTCTACTGAATAAAAACATCTCAACAGCTTGGTGTAGGGTTATTATTTATGAAAGACTAAAAAGTCACTGGCAGATGGGCAAACTTGACTGTCATCACGCACCTTAGGCAGCCTACTCTCTAAGAGAGAAGTATTTGTGAACAGTGAGAGGTGGAGATGCCCATCTGAATTCCACTAACGAGCCCATATTACTACATACAAGTTATAGCTCCTCTTGAAAACCTCAATTATCTTTCCAACAGCACCAAAGAGAAAGTTAATGGTGACTGGCCTCAATTTCTAGAGGAAGACACTGAAGTACCAGGAGCATCTGCAAGGTGCCCAAGAACACGTAACCCTGGAAGCCTCTTTGTTATCAGTGGAGGACCCTGTTTACTGGGATCTCACTGAAAATCACAACAGAGAGAAGGAAGCAGGGGCAGGCCCATGAGAGGTACCCTGGGTGATTGCAATCACGTCGTGTTGTGCAAACCGAAGCCATGAGAATCTTAGATTCGCCACTTATGTCAACACTTGGCCAGCAAATCAGCTCATGGACCCCATGACCACAACAAAGTCCCTTCTAGTCATCTGGGGACCAAGAAACCAGTCACAGAGGAGGGGCAGTGGCATCACAGAAGATTCATAGCACTTCCCATTTGCCACGCAGTGAAGAGAATCCCACTCCCCAATGGGGCCAATAGAAACCACTAAAGAGGACTTTCCCAAAGCTGACCAGGAAACCAGGCTCTTTAGGAGGAAGAAAGGAAGTAGAGCCACCCACTCATTCCTCCAAAAGACCTTCAACACTCATAATTGATATACGATATGCCGAGGGTTACTGTAAGGAACCTAGCTATTTCTCAATCACAGTTTTCGTAAAACAATGCCAAATGAACTTAGATTCAATCAGAATGGGGTTTTGCTGGGCAGGCCACAGAGATTTTTCTCTCTAGAAACGATGGGTTGAGTAATTACAGTGAAATGGTGAAAGCAATTCCGATCTCCTAGGCGTCCCTTAAAGTTTCTGAGCCTTGGTTTCTTCATCTCTAAAATAGAGGAAATACCACCTACCTGAGCAGGTTGGTGGGAGGAGGAGGATGAAGTGGAATTTGTGTGTTCATCATGTGCATGAAGGTAAGCACTCAGTAGGTGAACCCACATTCCTAGGTTAATCATAGCAGCATCTCCGGAGCATCCAGACAGTCTTTGTGTTCCTCTGCACGTAGGGCAGCCTTTGCTACACATCGACCCTGTATGTGAATATCAACATTTTCCTAGGATATAACATGGAGTTGTTTGTTGAAAACTACAGGATTATTGCTGCCTAAACAGTTCCTCCAAGGCTCAAGTTCCCACACTCCAGGAGGCTCATTCAGACACAGCTGCTGATATTTACAGTGTTATCAGGGCCCTCAGGCCCATCTTAGAACCTGGTGTGCCCACACGCTACCCACGGTAACTAAACCATCTGAACTAGCAGGAGGCATCTGCACTTGCTGAGTATCAGCTCTACTTGTTGAGGGCTTATTTCTTAGGTGCTCAAGCCTGTAGGGAATATGCTTCTCTATTGCAGAAGCCTGGAATTCTGCTAATTCTACAGTCGATGAAGGGTAAGAGGACACAGAATTTCAAGGTTCTCAGCCTGAATGTGGAGTTATTGTGCAAAAACAAAGCTTGAGGCGAAAACACACAGGATTGATTGTGTCGACCTATGCTCATTTAGGAACATTCAATGCACATAGAGAAACTCTTGAGAGAGAGAGCGAGAGACGAAGCAGTTGATTTGCAGCTTTAAACTGATTCATTTTGCTAATAACCAAGCTTGCATGGAGCCAGAACTCCCTAGTGGATCTGTTTTTCATTTTGACAGTGGCTGCATTTGCTGAGAAATATTTCTGTCACAGTAGATATTTCTTGTGCTGTGTTAACCATCCTAACAGTGTCCACCATGGCCTGAGCAGGTAAACATTCTATTGTTTGTGGAAAATTTCACCCAGACGCTCATTTGTTCCAGACATAGTTGAAAGTCATTCACAGAAAGTGAGGTGCCTTCCTGCACCCCTTTCCAGTACTGTCACACACCACCTGTGCCTAACCCCCAACGCATGGGCTGTAACTAGCACTGGTACTAGGGAACAGAAGGGCCCATAGCTGCCTCAAGCTTAGAAGTAGAAGGTAAGGATGATTAGCAGAGCCTATACCAGTGTCCTCTAAGAACAGGCCAGTTATAAGTCTACAGCTATCTTGAATTCAGACGCTGAGATGTGGATTTAACTCAAGCCCATATGTGTCACACATAGAGAGAGTTAAAGAGATAGAGATAAAGAGAGAGAGAGATGAGAGAGAGAGAGAGAAAGAGAACAAAAATTCATCAACTGAATCCAAGTTCTCAATTATTTCCTCTAAAACGAAAAGGGGTAAAGTAGCTGATTGCGAGGGTTTCTCACATCTTAAATATTTTCTGATGCTGTCAGAACTTTGAAAGCAAAGAGAAATGGAAATGTACAACAGAAGAGTAGAACCTGGTTTGTAATTACTGTATATCAGATCGCAAAAAAAGGGTGATAGCTGTAGAGGAAATCAATCAAATGGGCTTTCTCCTCCATAGCTATCTTCATGCTCAAAAACTAAAACTCTTGATGCTCAAAAGCTAAAGGAGACACAAAATTAATCTTGGTGTTCAAACTACTAAAGAGACACAAAATTAAAATAAACTCCACTTGGAAAAAAGGAATACAATTTCAGTAAGAAATTATGCCCCAAGGAAGTTCCCTGGTGGTGCAGTAGCTAAGGCTTCGGAGCACTCACCGCCGTGGCCTGGGTTCGATTCCCAGCCAGGGAACCACCAAAACAAGAAAGAAAGAAATCATGCCCCAGACAATGTGTGTAGAACATAAAAAAGACCACTGTAGTGATCTAGTGTCACAGTTATGGATTTGTACAGCACACAGGGCTGCTGAGTAACACTTGCTGGGCAGAGATCACATGGATGACAGTGTGGTTGGCCACAGATGCCATCCATAGTGGAAGATTCTCTTGCGAAATAAAAATAGGCTAATTATAGAGAAATGAATACCAAAAAGGAATGAAAAGTCAGAGACTTCCTTAGATTAACAGCAGCATACATTCCCCGAAGTGGTTTCCACGACCAATCTGTGATAACACAGGCTGGTTTTTCAAATTCTAGAGGGAAGAGCTAGATGCACACGAGGATGTTTGATCCTGAGCTAGATGTCGACCTTTGACAACGAGAAATGGAAATAAGAGCTTGCCACCCTCTAACAAATTCCAAAATGATCACGACTTGGATGCCCTCCCTTTACCGTCTCGTGTCCTGTGCTTGCTTGGTCCCCACGGGCTTGAGAAAGAGCATATGGCTGACTCTTCAAAAGATACAACATATCAAGAAATAAATGAGAATCCAGACATCACTGCCGCCACATCCCTGTTTTCACAGTCCTAAGAAAACAGCACTGTGTTTATAAAGCAGTTAGACATTGGAAGAATCCTCAGATTCAAACTTTGAATCAGCGTTTGACAGATGCTATTACTGCACAAGATGTCTCCAACTTGTCTCAGGAAGACATCACGTGCAGTAAATGGTCCCCAGGCTGTGAGACTAAACCCTAACTCAGCCACCGAGTCAGTAAAATAATTAGCAACTGTGTAATTATTTTAGAAAGTCACTTAAATGCTCTGAACTTCAGGTTCTTCATATGTGCGATGGGATTAATAACGCCTTACCTTGTAGGGTCATTGTGAGGATTAAATAAAATTAGGTATGGTGGGGGGGGAATAGCTACGTGCCTGTCATTGAGTAGACACCCCGTCATGTTCTCCTCTCCCTCTGTCACTTTCTTTCTTCCTTTTCTTAAAATCAAGCAGGTTGGGGAAGCTATAGCAGTAATGTTTCATTCAAACAGAACATTTATTCTGTGAAGCCAGCATATTCAGGTCATAGAGACTCGCTGCTTCTCTTCTAATGAGTAATCGTGATGGTATGTGGCACATCTGTCTGCAAAGGGGTTTACGGTTTTACAAAGGACTTGGACATTGTCTGTTCGGGTCCTCACCACTCTGGGCTATGGGAGTGAGCAAACTCATTTGACGATGAGGCACCGAGGCTCAGAAAGGTCACCTGTCTTCCCCCCAAACAAACTACGATATCTGAACTAGAAATGGGCTTAAGTTTTCAGATCCAAGTGTCTACTACCCGCCAGCAGCCTCTTTATCTGGATCTCAAAGCTCTCCCTGAGGCCAAACCCCGAGTACCTCTAGAAGGATATAAAGTCACCTCTGGTTTACTTGAGATGCTGTGTCATCTGCAGGTTCTAAGCGCAAGGAGTGGCCTGTCACCATCACTTGTGCTGATGACGCCTCTGCTCTCGTGCTCCAAAGCAGGGTCCGTGCAAGTATCACGCTGTCACTAGCTGAAGCGACACTCTCTCTGTGTCTGTGGTTTCCGTGATTTGGCTATTTTTGTCATTAAACTTAGGATGTTCAACACGTATCAAGGAAACAATTTTAAAAGGTGATGGGACAGATTAACCAAACACAGCTTTTGTGTTGTTGTTAGCTTTCCATTAGTGGAATCCATTAAGCAGAAAAGAAGGGTTCCAAGGTAAGAGGACCCTCTGCCTGGGTTCCTATAAGGGGACACCCACCAACCTGCCTGTTTCTTTGCTAACGCGAAGGCACTGGGCAGCCTCCAGCAGCCCCGGGCCCGCAAACGTACGGACCGGGCAGATTACGGCCATCTTTGCCATCACATAAAAGATGCTCCTGGTGGTTTTTTTCCTTTTCTTTTCTTTTTAATGCTCCACTGATCTTTGCAAGGAACAGACTTTTAAGTATAGTCCAGATGGTGATGGATGAGCATAATATTTCTTTGTCCTTTAAAACAGGGTAATTGTGCATCGCCTATGGCCGCCAGTGGTCATTTTTAATATTAAAATGACATCTGAGTTGGAGATTAAAATTTATAAAGAGCAGTGAGATCCCAGGAAAAGGGATAGGAAGCTACTTCTACTTTCAAATGCAATAAAACAGATGGGCCTCCCATTCCAGGCTTAAGCATTAAAATATTTAAGATTCCTTGTAATATCAGAAGCCCATAGAAGGAAATCTCAACATCCATCCATCTCTCTCTCTCTCTCTCTCTCTCTCTCTCTCTCTCACACACACACACACACACACACACACACACACACTCACACACACACACACAGACATCATTTAGTTAATTCCAGAGGGCTGGATTACATTTTGTTTTTAAAAGCCATAGAATGTAACCTTAGGACCCAGCATATTGACTAAGCAATTAAATAATGGCAGGGAGACACATTAACAATCCTAAGTGGAGAAAAATAGTAACTACCATGAAAATTACTATCTTGAAATATCCTCAAACACTTCACAAATGTGATTGAGTTGCACATCCCTCGTGGGAAAGGTGTTATTATTTCCACCTTGAAGACAAATACAGTATCTACTCTGGATTTATATGTCATTTCTTATGAGATGCTTCATTTATTTGTTTTCTTGTTCATCTTTACAATATGGACTTCAACACCCCAAATTAAATAATTTTGTAAAGTTAGAGGCAGCATAATCTGTTTTGACGGATGATTGATTAAAATTCAGTGTTTCCCAAACTGTTTTAATCATATACCCCTTGACATTATAAAATGTCACAAATATAGAAATTCAAGAGGATCAGATATAAATTAAATCTGACTTGAAAGTCTAGTACTTTTTCTGTGCTTTCCCAGGGTGTGTGCAGCCCCCCTCCTTTTGGAATGGGGAGTGAGGGCAGAAGGAGGTAGAGAGAAAAAAGAATGTGGTTCTCTACCTCCTGCCTTCCTGCAGCTCTCACCGTGGAGTTCTACCGAGCGCTAACATGTAGGGTAGAAGGCACGTGGGAAGACAAGTGGAAGAAAGGGAAAAAAGGAAAAGAAATGGATGAGGGCCCAAGAAAGGAGTGGGTAATGGGACACGGAATGGCTGTCCCTGTACACATCCACGCGCCAGCAGGGGAGGCCCCCAGGGTTGGGGGGATCTCTAATTGTTGACTGGGGCTGCCATCCCAAAATACCATGGACTGGATCGTTTAAACCACTGAAACTTATGTGTCCACTGTTCTGGAGGATGGGTGTCCGAAATGGAAGTGGTGACAGGTTTGGCTTCTCCCGAGGCTGCTGTCCTTGACTCGGGAGAAGGAAGGGGCCCCCTTCCCGCTGTGTCCTCAATGGTCTTCCCTCGTGAGCACACATCCCTGCTCCCCCACAGTGTGCCTCCGTTTTCCCTCTTATGAGGATTCCAGGCAGATTGGATGAGAGCCCATCCTCACAGCCTCACCTCTTTTTTAAAGTTCTGCTACCTTCTTGAAGGCTTTATTTCATATCTGACACACAAGTATTAATACATCATTAAAATGATCTAATACCATAGTTTTTATTCATTCATTCAAAAACACAGATTAAGTACCCAGTCGATGTGAGACAATGTGCGGGTCGCTGCAGGCACAATCAAGAACACAGCAGCCCCTGAGCAATCCTCGAGAGCCTCCTTTCACTCACACTTTTTCACGTACTTCCTGAATGTCCTCAGGACCCCCGTCAGCCACTGGCTTTTATATCCAAGCCATTTCTAAAGATCTCCCTAATTCCAATCCCAATAGAAAGAAGGAAAAGTTTAGGAAGAGCAAAACCAAGTATGTCAATAGCACATCAAAGCAAATAAAAGGGAGATAAACCATAAACTATTAATGGTGTTAGCCATGGGCCCTGATAGATAGCCAATTCTTCACTATCCTATGGTGTCTAGATCTTTTATGAATAGGACCCCAGACAAGAGCTTAACAAATTGTTTGGGCAAAAAACATAATAATAATGAAGTGGGTCAAATGGAAACATACTGTTTGCAGAGATATCCGGCATAGCCACATGGAAAGGCATAAACGAATGCTTCGAGAGCCTGAGTTAACACTCAGCCCACAGAAATGTTTACAAACACAGTCTTAAGTTTTTAGACTTTTTAAAGATATTAAAGTCAGTTTTTGATTTTGATGTTCAGTTGGGTGCATTATTAGTGAGAATAACTAATAACAGTTATTGCCTGAAAGTATTTTTATTAGAAAAGTCAAGGTCTCTTGATATTTCTCATTTCAAATAATGGTTCACAATCAATTTTGCTTCTACCTTGTCATATTTGGAAGTGGAATTCCTAATTGAGTTCCCTGAGTTTGAGGGCATATGTATTTTTTTAGAATTATTTGTCTTTCAATGGTTTTGTGCACTTTTTATTTATGATTGGATATGATTTCTTATAGACTTCTGAGATAATATACTCATATTATAAAGTCTACCAATTTCCTGGGCGTATATACAATGGAAAAACAAGACCCAATTTATCCTATATTCACAATTCTCAGTCTTGATCCCCAAAGGAAACCACAATAATCTGGTTCGTGGATATTTACACTTTTATATTTTCTTCAACAATGTATTTAGGAAATTTTGTTATGTCTGTCTTTAATGAGCCTCTTAGATTTGGATAAAATAAGTCATAGATAGAGCCAGTAAAAATGAATAAGGATAAACAATATGACAGGCCCAAAATATTTAATAAATTTTTCCAAATAATAACATGGTCTTATTCATCAATTGTTTTCACTATTTTCTTGCTTATTTGATGTTTTGTGTGTCATTTGAGTAGTTTGAATGCATAATTTTCTCCAAAGAATTTTTTCCTGTATATGTGTGTGTGTCGGGGGGGTCTACTTAAACTATTTTTACATATATTACTAAAATTGCTAACAGCTTCATTTTAACTTAATCATCTCTTTAAAGACTCTGCTTCCAAATACAATCATATTCTGAGGAGCCAGGGGTTAGGGCTTCAACACATGGATCTGGCAGAGACTTTAGTCCACCCAATGTTTACTTTTATTTAAAAGCATCTTCTGCTTTCAGACGAGGGTGATATTAGAAATATGTAATAACCATACAGCTTAAGTGCTGTAGGAAATCATTGTTAAAAGATAAACTAAGTCACATCAAAATTTTCAAAAGTTTGTTTTAAGCAAACACAGATTCAGATTGGACAGTCAAAAACCAAAGAAATTAGCAGCACTCTGCCAACAGGAGATAGGGGACAGGCTTTTATAGAGCAGACTAACGAGCAAAGCAAGGGGACTATTTCATTGGCTGTAGCTTAAGCAGTTCCCCTAGGTGCTTGTTCATGATTGATTTTTCTTAAATGTCATTTCCTCAGGTACAAGTATATTTATAGGAATTGACTCTGGCTTAGGTTTTGATTTGCTTACATAGGTTACCAAATCATTAGAGCCATCTTGGGCTCATGGCCTCCTTGTTTAATAACTTTTTACACAGTCGACAATGCTTGTTCAATCCAGGGAGCCACACCCTTTTCAGTCAGCTGACCTGCCCCAAGTTTCCTGCCTGTTCAGTCTCCCAAGGTGATCCCATTCATCTACTGGGGGTTTCCTCCCAACAGTTCATTAGAGACCTTCCAGAGCCTCAATGGTGAAGCTGCTTTTTCTACAGATCCCCCAAGTTTGTTTGCATAATTCTGACCATGTTCTTGTTGAAGAGTGGGCCACTGCCTCTTCTCCCCTCCTATAAGACAACAGGTGACAAATCCAGACATCCCCCTTTTCATGTTTTGTGAGAAGCACATTTCCCTCAAAGCTCCTTTACTTTCTGAGAGTTTTCCGCATCATGACCTGCACCAGATGGCCTCACCATGGAGTGTCTCACAAAGCACAGAAGCATTTGCCCTGTTGACCATCTCAGGTCACACAGTCAACTGCGAAGTTCGACAGCCTCAACTGCTGCCAGCTACATTCACTGAATGAAGGAAAGCAGCATATTTTTCCATGTATAAGACGCCCCCCCTGGATGAGACAACCCCTACTTTTCTCAACATTAAGAAATCCTGTCAACCAGGTATTCCCATGTATAAGAGTGCCCCCAATTTTTGGTCTAAGAATTTTAGACAAAAATATCATCTTATGCACAGAAAAATATGACAGCTCCTTGGTGACAAGGTTGGGGGCTGACTGTAGTGAACAAAATCCTTGGGGAGGAGTTCTTCCTTCCACAATGGCCACAAAACACAGATATGAAGTTGCCACCACTTGATGAAGAGTTGACATTCAATGTCTCAATTTTTTTAAAATTTGTATATAGGGATTATATAACATTATAAAAGAAGTCTCCATTTTAGAATACTTTATTGATTTCCTGGTTCCATTACAGTAAGATTTATGCATTTTCTTCATTGACAGTATAAGGTACTTGGCAAAGCCATGATATATGTGTATGTATGGTGTGATTAAGTAGTTACATAAAGTCGGTAGGAATCAATGCAAGTATTCATTCATTTAGCAAGCATTTAACCAGCTTACTCCACATGGAGATGGGACCAAACACACTAGGGACACAAAAAGAATTGAATTCTTGCTCTTGCAGGGCTCACAGCTACCTGGAGGAGAGAGGAAAAGTAGACAGGCACAATCTAGACACTGGTCATGCATATTGCTCATGCATGAGAATCACCTAGAAGGCTGGTTCAAACACAGATCACCGCAGCACCACCCACCCCACCCTGACTCCCCTAGTTTCTGATTCAGTGGGGCCAAGAATTTGCATTTCTAATAAGCTCCCTCCTCCTCCTGCTGCTGCTGCTTGGAGACCACACTTTGAGAACCACTGATCTCGTGTGACAAGTATCAAAGGGCTAGGGGAGCTCTGAGGAGGAGTTCCCAGAACTGACTGGAGAGTGAGAGGGGTTCAGAGAACGCTTCATAAAGGAAGCAACTTTTAAAGGACATGTGAGGAAGGATAAGGAGGAAGGGATTGGGGCACGCCAAGTACATTTAGTTCTAAGGGACAAAAGCAGGAGAAAGTATATGGCGTTTGCAAAAACTGCAATAATTCCCTTTGGCTAGGATGAAGTTTGAGTGTGAAGTAGTTGCAAGAGGTAAAGCTGGAGAAATATGCAGGCCCGAGAGCCGTAGTTGAGGACCTACTTGGTGGTAGAACCACGAATGTCCGGAGCTGAACTCGAAGCTGAGAGTAGAGAAGCCTGGGAAAACGCTTCCACCGCTTGCTTGCTGTAGGAGAGGCTTCCTTCTGAGCCTGGCACGGGGCTTTCCAGTCTTTTGGAAGAAAGTCTTTTCATTTCCCTGAAGTGACAAATCTCACAGGAGGTCATACGTGTGTGACTGCACCTAACCAGAACTGAGTGGAGGGTTAAGTTTTTGCCATTGACCCACGAGCCATAGCAAGAGGGCCTGTCGGGACTTTTATAATGAATTATTTCATTATGACTGACTCTTGGAAAACCCTAAGCTTCACCCTCTAATGGTCACTCAGAAGGGGGGGAGGGCAGGCCTGGGAAGCAGGGACTGGGAGAGAGGGAGACCCCACTAGCACAGGTGGTGACGAAATGTGCTTCATTCCTTCCGCTCTAGGAGAAGATGACGACGACGACGAATGTGGGGAGGAGAAGCTGCCCTCCTGTTTCGATTATGTGATGCACTTTCTGACCGTGTTCTGGAAGGTCCTCTTTGCCTTCGTCCCCCCGACAGAATACTGGAATGGCTGGGCGTGTTTCATTGTGTCCATCCTCATGATTGGCATCCTGACAGCTTTCATCGGGGACCTGGCTTCCCACTTCGGCTGCACCATTGGCCTGAAAGACTCGGTGACTGCGGTCGTGTTCGTTGCACTTGGAACGTCCGTACCAGGTAAACAATACGTTCACATATGTTTCCCCCAGAAGCACATGCCCATCTGACGTACGACCTTTTCTTGCCTCCTAACAACTTCAAGGACTGCGGTAACAAACCGGGCCTAGGAAAGACAAGTGCCCAAAGATATAACTCCTGTCACTGCCCGAACATTGCCATGGCATTTTCTAAGGTTAGAAAGCAGGTCAGTGTCATGGTGACAGGAAAGCAAATCCCAGAGGGGACAGCACGGCCTGCATGGAGAGAGAGATTGATTTGATGGATAGATGGATAGATTAGCTTCTCACTACAGTGAGCACAAAAACACAAAATTACAGAATCATCTTCAAGAACAACATTTCTATCTTTCATATATTTAGTAAAGTTTGAATGATTTCCATGAAAGTCTATATTCATTAGGTAACTAAGATAAATATTGAAGACCTGATACAGTATTCTTTTGACCCAAATATCAATGGGAGTAACTAAAAAGCAGCAGACATTGATCAGGGCAGGGAAAAGGTAATCTCACAAAGTGAGCAAGCCAATGGACATTTCATGGACATCCTTTCGTGCACTCCTGTATGTTGAATTTTTCTTCCCGCCTATAACCGTGGCTCATTATGGTTGCTCAGACTTCTGATTAGGACATCCTCCTCCCAAATACATGATGGGTATCAACATTACCTGGGAGCTTGTTTTAAAAATGCAAATGCCTGAGACCCATCACCAACCTAGGGCATCAGAAGATCTAAGGAAGGGCCCAGAAATGTGTGTTTCAAGCTCACAGGTGATTCTGGTGGATCTCAGAGCTTACTGGAACTGAGATTCTGGACCTATTCCCCAGCACTAGTTGACACCTTGATGTACAGCCTTAACTTTGAGCAATGAGACTCTCATTCTCTACCAAGTAGCAGGTCAAGGACAAGCGTCACAGTGGACTTGAGGAAAGGTAGGACTTGTCACTTCCCATGACCCGCATGGGCCACAGCCCTGATATAAACGTTGTGCTTTCTACCAACACCTGCCACAGCTGACAACCCTGGCTTTTGGTTTTGAGTCTGCAAATAGGTACGGTTTAAGTCCCACATATCTCCCCCCTGGGATCCACTAGTTGCTCTTCTCCACTGAGATATTGATCATCTCAGTGACTGTGGACAAGTTACCCAACCTCTCTGAGTTTCAGTTTCTTTCTTTGTAAATCAGGATAACTTGCATACTCAGCTCTCAGAATAGTGGTAAGGGCTGAAGAAAATACCTATAAATGACACATCTAGTATAGCATTTAGGACACAGAAGGAATATAACGAGACAGCAGCCTTGGTGATTATTATTTATGTGGACCAGCTTAGGAGGGTCTGACCAGTATAAAACTGGACCCCATGCTTGCGTAACCAGGGATGACGTGTCCAGCCTTACACCTGTCGGCCATCGCACATGGCAAACTCTTCCAGTTGCCTCCTCATCCTCAGAGGAATGCAGGCTCCCTGTCAAACCCAGCTCTGTGCCAGCAGTTCCACATTTGCTCTTTATTTTGAATTTTTTTCAAGAATGCCCAGAAATTTATCAAGCAGGAGGAAAAACTTAAAATATTCAAGTTTTAACTTGCTTTGTTTAGAGAACATATATACAACCAAAGGAACTAAATATCATGGTATTCATTACTCTGTCTGCGGCTATTCTAAGAAACTGTTTTGGGGTCTACTTTGCCTAAGGCTTAAATCACTGTATGAAATGGTGCCCAAGTCAGCTCGCACTGCTGGCCATGGGTTTCACCCTTGGGGAATATGTGCAAATTATGGTAATGAAGGTGAAATTAGGTCTGTTGTGACAGTTATTCAAAATCAGCCTGCCTCTCTGGGAAGTCAGCGGTTGGTTCTAGCAAATGCATCACTTGCTTTCAAAAGGACAAAAAGAAAATGATTTTCCTACATCAAAACCTTGTTCCAAAAAAATGGTTTTTGAATGTCCCAATTCCTCATCTCAATACCTCAAAACTGGCTCCTTTTTCTACACATCAGCCTTCCGAAACGGCTCTTTGCATCCCGTGTAGAAACAAATGCTTTTGCAGAGTGTGCCGCCACGCGGTTTGGAACGATTTTTCCTGTAACCGGAAGTGCGGGTTGCAGTAAACCTTAGTGTTTGGAGGCGTCATTCGTTCTGCCCCTTAAAACCAGCTCAGTTCCCAGAGAGAGGCATCACGATGTAGGGAAGCCTGGTGGGGAGAACACAGCAGAATCATTAGTTGTCAAAATGGTTTCCCTACACGGCCATAAATGCTTCGCATCAGGAAACAGATTTCTTTGCTCTGTTATTGGGAGAATTCCTATAATTTGTTGCAGTATTCACTGTGCGGCACGCTCCCCAAACAATATACTCACAGGTAATCTCACAGATCCTATCTATATAAACAGACTTTTTTTTTCAAAGAAAAGCTGTGCAAATTGAACAAGATGCTGAATAAACATAATATTTCTGACTTTATTCTTCAACCCTGATGGTTCCAAAAAGTGCTTTATTTTATCTCCAGACTTTTCAAGAAAAAAAAAAAAAAAAGAATGCTTTTGTTCGCAAGTGACAAAGCTCCACTGCCACAGGCAGAGGAAGAACAAGGAAAACTCATTCTTGTTTTGTGGCCTACCATTAATGGGCTGTCGTCCTGGGGCCCTGCTTTTTCTCCAGGTTGATGTCTTTGACACTTTGCCTAAAGTAGAACAGTTCCTCGCTAATGCCTGATGCACTGCTGCCTCTTTCTAGATGAGACTGAGCTCTTGACTGCCGGATGGGCATTGCAAACTTTCCCTGCCTCGAGGCAGGATTAAATATCTGCATATCTCATTGGAAGTATTGTTCTACCATAGTGTTCAAAATCTACGGGAAAAGGCTTCTGGGGTGGGACAGAGTTCCTTATACTGACTGGGAGCAAATGCTCCTTATCATCTACTGGCCGAGAAGGACTCCGAGGGTCTTCACTGCCCCTCAGCCTTAGGTGTGCCTGAGCGAGCTGAAGACTCCTGCAAGGTAGCAAGAGGAAGAGCCTTCTTTTTCTGAATTGCCTTTTGCAGAGCGGGTCCCTGTCTGGGGGAGAGGGGACTTCTTGAGCAGTCCCTTTCTGCCTCTGGACATCTCTTGTATTAATAAACCATTCCAAAAAGTGTGGCAGCCATACAATTACATTTCCTTTCCCTGTAATGTGAAATGTGGAGTACAGTTGGATTACTCGGTCCACGTTCACTCCCTGGGACATCCCTTCAGTCTCCGTGGCTTAAATGCGATCGGTATGCCCATGATGGGCAAATGTGTACTCCAGCCTCCACCTTCCCCTGAGCTCTGGGTTCATACGCCAACTGTCTTCCCCATGTCAATGCCAGACGTGTAATTTGCAGCTCAAATGACCAAATCCAAATTAGATGGTTGATTTCCACTGCCTAAGCGCCTTATTCCTCAACCAAACCTATTCTTTCCAGACTTTGCTTTTCTCAGGAAACCGGTCTCATCATCCACTCAGGTGTCCTTGATGCCTTTTTCCTCATCCCCAGGGTCAATCCATTTATAACTCCCGCAGCCATTTCCTCTGAGGTGTATCTCCATCGAGCCCACTTACCTGTCTGTCTGTCACCACGGTCCTGGGCGAGGCAGCAGCTCTCTCCCACCCAGGCCCCTGCTCAGACTCAGTAGCCTCCTGTCTTTGTGCCTCTGCTGTAGATTGATGTAAGACATGAATCAGACCCCATTTCTGCTTCGTCTCCCAGCGGCTTCCTAGTCCACGTAGGATACACTTGGAAAGCATCACTCGGGCTCACGAAGGCCTATGCGATTTGGCCCCTGCCTGTCTTCCCATTCCGTCTTCCCCCTTGCCCTCCATTCCTCTGCTGGCCTTTTGACTGTCCTTCAAGCACCGAGTTCATTCCTTTCTCAGGGTTGCTCTTGCTTCCTAAACTGCTCTTCCCCTTCCTGTACACAAGCCTGGCTCTTCGTCTCAGTTTTATCGCGTCTTACTCATCACTTCTCCAAGGAGACCTTTCCTTAGCCACGCAAAGGGAAGCGCTTGTCCGGCCCTTCTGCCTTCTATCACCCCATTTTCTGTATTTATTGCTTTCTGGATTTTCTTGGCTTATTTAGTTTTGAATGTTATCATCGTCTAACTCTCTTATCTGAAATGGAAGCCTCATACAGAAACCTTTCCTTTCTGTTCTCTATGATATCCCTGGCTCCTAGGATGATGCTAGCCGACAAGTACCAAAATTGTGTGTGTGTTGGTGCATGTACGCCTGTGTTCTGTATACAAATGAATGTACGAATCAGTCATGTACACACTGGTACAAGGGGTTTCAGTTGGGATTGCTTTCTTCCTAACATCCTTTAGAGACAAGTAAGGATTAAAATTATGATTGAAGGAGATTCTATCTAAGGAATAGAATATATCTGAGTCGGTTATTACAGTAAGAAGGGGCAAAGGTCAGAAGCATTTTTCCTCTTGCGTAATTTGGGCTATGGGGGAAACTGTAAAGACAGGCATGCTGTTATATTCTTGCCTTTATTCTTTTCTCTGCCATAATCCTTGCTTCCAAGACCCAGCATGCAGGCCCGTTCTTTTAAAACTTTAGGTATACTCTGTGGAGGCATTTTGCAATAGCCTGGCATGGGTTCATAGCCATGTTATGTATCACATCACTTCTATGGAATAAGTTTCAAAATTCACAAGGAAAAATGTAAGCAGGAACACTTGGAACTCAGCCTTTTTTGTACTAAGGACCACCTATAATGGCACATTCTTTTAGCTTACAATTATTTACTTGGGTAAAACCTGGGTAGATTGGGTCAAGACATTCCAGTTTCTATACCAGATTCCAAAGAGGAATTTTCCTTTCAGGCTTCTATTGAACTAAATGGAAGTAAGAATTCTTCCTTAATAACACAGAAAACTCTTAGACGATGATGAATTGGAGATACTTATGCCTCACTCGGTCCGGCCTTGATCTTTCTCCATACATCCTGATTGAGCTTGTGCTGAAGGTTGCCTACACACACACACACACACACACACACACACACACACCCTTTATCTTCTCTTAAACAATTGTTCACCCCTGGGGCCAGAACAATTCAAAAATTGGGTATTCTAAACTGTCCCTTAGCCATTGTCAGATTTTCTGTTTGCTTGGAGTGTTTTGAATATCTTTTGAATTCTGTCAAGTAGAAATCCTTTCACTCTAGAGATTTTAAGGCATGAATAGAAAGGAAATAGACAATTATAGGGGTTTTTTCCCCCTATTTTGTATATAGAAACTTTTTAAAAATAAAACTTGGTTTTAGAGAAAATACATGTCATGTTTAAATTACATCATTCCTAAATACCATAGGAAGAATTTGGTATACATCTCGTTATACTAGCTGTTTACTTTGTTCTCTTAGGGCATGCAGTGCTCATGAATATTCATCAAGGAGGCATGGTGACCAGGGCTTTAGAACTGAATTCAGGAAACCAGACTTCTAACCATTGTTCACTGTCTGGCTGAAATCTACTTCTTTGCTCTCTGAGCCTTGGTTTTCTTGCCTGTATAGTAGCCGTAATAATACATAGCAATTCAAATAGAACCAATGAGAGGATTAGTAATGTAGATCTCAGAGCACTTTGTCAACTGACAATTGGTATAAAATGCAGGAAATAATTATCATTATTTACACTGAGATCAACTCTCAAAATGTCAAAAGGAATAGAAACCATGACAAAATGAGAACAAGTGGGAAAAGTTTTACAAGTAGAGAAAGAAACCTTTAAGATGTGCCACATAGCTCCACTGTGTCCTAGGCATAAACACTATGTACTCGTATACATTATCCTTTATCCTTTGAAGGTTCTATCATTAAGAGAAGTGAAATGATTTTTCCTCCTCCTAACATTTATTTATTTATTTTGTCCCTTAGATTCTTCTTTTGAAAATGAGACTTTCTGCCGTTTTGTCACTGTGCTAGAAAACATATTGTTTTTACAAGAAATTATTAGCTATTGATGGCTTAAATTTTTCAGTCTTTAATTTCCTGGCTTCTGATTATTCAGAAAACTAACGTATTCTATAGCAAACTTAAGTTACAAGTACGTGATAATTTATTATGTTCTGCTTTGGTCTCAGTGTAACTTTTTTTCCTAAAGTAACTTGGATGGTTGTGTAAATTACATACTGCCATCTCAAGGGGTCACCATACTCTAAATGACACCCCTGGATATATACTGAGTACCATATCCATGGAGGTATATAGTGCCTGTCTGAAGACCACTTGATGGCATATAGGAGATGGAACACCAGTATCCTCAGTTACATGAGGAAATGAAGGCTCATTGAGAATACATGATTTGCCCATATTAGTCCAACTTTATATTCATGGTTAACTTTGGAATCCATATTATCTTTCTTATAACGTAGTACTTAACTAGTCTATCATTCCATCTTTGATTTACTTTTAAGATGAACATTGCATACCTTCTTTCCCATATATCTTACAGATTTTTTGAGAAATTCCTCAGTTTTCTCCTTGCCTCGATTTTAATATTGTCCACTTTGAAAGTATGCAATATTGGGAATATATTCAAGTCCCCTGAGGTCGGACACTATCATCATTCCCTTTGGCATGAAAAACCACTAATAAAGTCCATTCTTTAAAAAAATTCAGAAATGAATAAAGACCTATTTCTATACCCATTAACTCAGCATTTCCTATATGTAAAAATTTAAACTGAGACAACTAGAAACCCTTTTAAACATGTTCAGCTCTGAACAAGCTGACCAAAACTTAGAATGCCAAGATAATCCTTATCAGCACAACTACGTGCCACTAATGGATGTGACCACAAAAGAGGGCTTTGGTCACTCTGTGCCTAAACCTTTGCTGTATGGCTACCCAGGCACTGGGGTCAGTGGGGCCCAGGAAGGGAATCTGGGGGGCACTCCCACAGCAGTTATATTCTGCAAAGATTTACTGGAACCTTTGGAAATTGTATTTCAATCTTTTAGGTCTCTGAGCAAAAGAAGTAGGCGTCTGGGACTCATTCCCGGAGGTCACAGTCCAAGGTATCTATCAGTGCACACAGTCTACTCCGTCCTTCCTGAGGTGGGGTCAGAAGGGTACGTAGCAGCACCCTACCCAAAACAAACACCATTCTCAGGGGACACTGCGCCCAGTCATTCTGAAGTCCCACAGTCATCTGATGTACCTTGCAGAACAGCAGGGAGTCAGACTGACTCAATCATTTCCTCTCGTCTCACCCCACGTCAGACAGATTTGGTGTTCTCATTGCTGGGCTCACAGACAGATGAACTGGTTAAAGCCTTCGCCTCGGCAGAACGACACAGACTGTCTCAGCGCAGTGTTGGTGAATGTACATAAGGCAACATTAAGGAACATGAGCTTTAGAGTCAGGAAGACCTAAGTCCAAACGCACCCACCTCCTTTACTAGATGCATCATGGCCCCAGAAGCAAAGTCCTCTCAGCCTTAGTTCCTTAAGCTGAACGATGGGGACACAAAGATCTGTGCCAGAGAGTTGTAGTGAGGACGACATGAGAGCACCTTTGCAAAGGACTCAGCGCACGGCCTGGAATATAGTTGACATTAAAAAAAAAAAAAAAAAAAAAAAAGTTAAATCTCTTTCCCCTTCTACTTCAAGGTACTGATAAATGGGTTCAGGCTTTCTGGGGTATTTAGCTCAGCTATCTTACAGCAACTTAAAAATATATATAAAACCAAGAAAGTCAGACTATGTTCATGATTATCTTATGTTAAAAATTCTGACGTGCTCCTGCTTCCTGCAATGTCACTGACTCTGAGCTTTATCCTCTGAACACTGACATTTCAGCTCAAAAAACACAGGGTGAAGAGGAAGTGCCATTGCTCCAGTGTGTATACATATTTAATGGGACGGTTAACATTTCACATCAACTTAAATGGAAACGAAAACAGAATGGCTTTACTCTGAGCCAATATTGCCCAATGGCTGTACTGTCAGTTCCCCCAAGAGGATCCTAAAGGGCAGGTATATTTTGTTTCCAGACACTCTACTAAGCATTCATGGTTTTCTTTTGTTTTGGCCACCAAGAAAGGTCAGCGCTGTTGAATATGGGCCCTCTGATCTGTAGCTGGAACAGGAGGCAAAGCCACCTAGGGACTTGGCCAAAGCGGGCAGCACTGGACAGCCCTAATCACTTAACTGGCTCTCCAAGGGACCTTATGTCACCTCAGGCCAGTGAGCAGCTGTCTGGAGGAGAATCACTCCAGCACACTTTCCCATGGATAGGTGATATCATTGGAGTTGAAGGAAGCCTACAAAAGCTAAAGTGTACAAGGACCCAGTGAAACAAAGGAGAGCTAGACCCCACATTTCACAAGATGGGTTCCACAAATGGCACAAGAACTGCCTGTTATCCCAACTTTAAAGAACACTGGAGTATAGACAGCATGCAGCATGCCCACAGCATTTTGTAAAAACCTGGGGAAGATTCATTTTGTAACTATTTGCATCCTTTATTCTTTCTGCTCCATAGATGAGTTTGTATTCAATATTTTAAGGCTTTGCATTGGTAGTTACACGCCTTGATTTATTTTCTCAAAGAACCACACTACACAGGCACCTGGCATTGAGCACAAGGCTGGAGGGGGACCCAGATGATAACAATGATGTCAATCCACCAGGAGATGGTCCGGGGAGCAGGGTACTCACGGTATGTCATGAAGCTCCTCAGTCATAGGATTGGTGCCCTAGGCCCAAACCAGCTACCTTCTTCACCCAGTCCCTTAGAAGTCACAGTGTGAGACAAGGTGAGCTAAAACTTTTCATCCTAGTCTCTGTCTGGGCCCTCTTACATACTCTAGGTCAGCCAAAGCCAGAACATATGGCAGAAGCATCATGTGTACAGGTTTGTGTGTGCACGCGTGCGTAGGACTTCCATTGGGTGAGTGTGGTGTTACGTATGAAGTGAATAAATGTAAGTGTCCACTTCTTTTTCGTCCCAAGGCACATTCTAAAGGGAGCAAGCACCAAGTGTAGGGAATGCATTAGGCCTTCTTGCTCCGCGGGGATTGACAACAGTGTGGGTCTCTTAACAAGTGACTTGTGAATGTTGGGATGACAACTTTCATTTCTCCCTTTTTACATTTAAAAATAAGATAATTAAAGTGAAAATTTTCCAGACCCCCTCTTTTGCTTTTATCTTTCAAATTCAGGCTTCAGTCAGCATTCTTAACTTTATTGAGGGATAATTTACTAACCATAACATTAACCCATTTGAAGAATACAACTAATTTTTTAGTAAATTTACTGTGTTGTGGCACCACTACCCTAAAGCAGTAAGAGAACATGTCATCACCCCAGTATATCCCCTCTTGGCCTCTAACAGCTAATCCCCACTTGTTTCAGCCTCAGGTACCCAATCATGTCCTTTCTGACTCTATACATTTGTCTTTTCTCAATTATTCACGAAGACCAATTTTAATATACCAATGTCATGGATTCCCTACATGACAGTAATTAGACTCACCCTAATAATACATAATATTAGGGACTTACCATGGATAAGATTTTAAAATAACTTTTATTTCATTCATTGCAAAAATCTCTATAGACATTTGCAAACTACAAGTGTGATGTATTTTAGGGATTCATCGCTTTGTGCATATATGGATGTGTCCACCTTTTAAAACAATCCCCCTATTCTCCCCCGCCCCAACACTAACCTTGGTTCCTATAAAAGGAATTGCTGGGGGAAACTATTGTACAATGGTACTATGAATCTCGGGGTGGGACCCCATGTTAAATGATACATAAATGCTAAATGTCAGTGGCCAGTTCAGTCAGTTGATCATAATGCAGTGCAAAGGAGACAGCCCTCATAAGTTCAGCTTCTGACTCTCGCACATGGCCCCAGCATGTCACCTGTGGCTGCTGGTTGTTGATCTCAGGGTCAACACAACTCCACGGTAACCATTAGGGAGAGAGTAGAGACCAAAGCCTACTAAACAGAGGCCATGCGCATGATCACCCTGCACAAAGAATGAAACATTGTTACTTAATTCAAAAGAAATAAATGTGGGCTATAAAAAAAGGCCTAACTTAATTGCCATGTCATGGGCACCACATGAGGAACAAAACGAATTTAAGGCTCAGTGATATTTTTAGAAGAGAAGACATATAAAAATGCTAACTCAATTTAAAAGGCAAATTTTACTTGTGGCTATAAAAGAATTTTAATATCAGTTGGGGGTAGTGCATATTATAGATATGAAATCATGGCACTTGGCATTTGTGCACCATGCCAGCTGGAATGCCATCAGTGCTCCTCAGCACACAGACCTCACATCCTGCCTTTGCCCAGGAGTGAAACATAAGCTATACGTTCCTTGTTTATACTCTGCTTTATTCCAGAAAAGAATTTAAATCGATGAAATGCCTTAACATTGTTGAGCCCCCTTTGTGGGTACATGATCCAGAAATGCTAAATCGATGGGTGAGCACATTGGATAACTTTTGTGTAACTCGGCACATCCTGTATTTTGTGCACGACGAGAAAATAGCTTGTTTGGGTTCTATTATTTACAATCAGAAAATTATGTGTAGTATCTGTCCCCCCTCCCCCGACCCTCTGGAGCCCAGGGGGCTCTTTGGCATGGTCCTCTATAAATTGCAAGCTATTATTAAGTTCTCACAGTAAAAAATCGTGACTTGAGACAACAAGCTGGACTTGCTGTAGTTCTGAACTAACTTGGCCCCCACTGGGGTCTGCACGTAGGCCCAGCAGAGAACTAATTATAACTTTTCACTCCTGGATGACAGTTGCAAACCAACAAATAACAGGCAATATGCAAAAGGATCATGACAATGTGCTTCTCTGTAGGATTCTATGTGTGGTGATGCTTCAGAGGGCTGAAATACAGCAAACCAAAACCCCTAAACTCACCCACTGGTCAAATTAGGGGAGCTCAGCTCAGGGTGACGCAGTCTGCCCTCTTGTCTCTGCATCCAGAGCTTCACATTGAGGAAGAAAAGGGACAAACATGACATCAAGGACTTCTGTCGTGTCAAGTATTCTTGTTCCAAGAGTAACAGTTCAGCCCTGTCTTGTACAACTGCCACACCTGAGTTGAGTTTACAGTGGAATATTAGTGACAAGTAATACTCAGAATAAAAAACACGGTTTCTGACAGACGATGCCATAAGCCCAAACTGAGGCCCCGAAGCAGTGTGGCATTCTTGATCATCAAGTAGTCTACTGATTGTCCCTCTACACTAGTCATTAGGTACTAAAAATGAGATTAGTACCATTTTCTGAAAATTAAAACCAAGGAAGCAGTGGCAAGGCATTGACGTAAGAGCCATTCTGCATTTGCTTTCACGTAGTCATTCTACAAACATTTCATGAGCACCTACTATGTACTGGACCCTGTTCTACACAGTGGAGGTGGTGGGATAAACATAACAGACATTTTATATTTAACCTATGAACTTCACCTTCCCATGCAAGGAGATGGGTGCTTAACAAAAATATGACAAAATTTCAGATACCAATAAGGATGAACATTTTTGGAATAAAACAGGATCATGGAATCATGGAATACAGTGTGTATACATGGAGGGGTATTTTAATAGGGTGGCGTGACCACTTGTGCCACTAATCTGTGGCAAATTACCTAATAACTCAGACCTCTGGTTCTACCCCTGCAGACTTACCCAGGCAGTTCTAGTCTTAGAAACTATGAAAAAGTGTTACTTTTTCTTAGACTCCCACTTCAAAAAAATAGTGCCTTTGAATGACAGCAGGTCCTCAAATAATGCCCCTTCATTCTATGTCATTTTGTTATTATGTTGATAAGATACCTTAGGAACTTGTTAGCCTATGGCAAATTTGTTTTTTTTATATGATGTGTTGCCAAAGTCCCAAGGACCGATCGATGACATTAAGTGAGGACTTACTGTATTTGGTGTTTTCCTTCTCTGGCAGCTGGGTCTCTCTTCCTGCCCCCTATCACATCAGTTCTTCCCAGCTAGTACCCAGTGCCCTGGGCTTTCCTCCCTAACACCCCTTCTCCTCCCAATCTAAATATTCTGAGTTAGTTGTGACTTTGAAATATTCAACAAATGATCCACATTAAAGCATCAGTGGCAGAACATTTGTGTCTAACACAGTAAGTGTTCAGTAGTAACCACATTTGTATAGCATCACTGTTTAAACAGTACACTTGTATGGTTTATCTCTTTGATAACTACAGCAGCCACGGGGGTGAGGCAATCTAGACGTGTATTGGATTAAGATTCTGGGGTAACATCAGGCAAGAACAGGATTTGACAAAGGGTACTCGACATGCGCCTGTGGCATAGGACCTGGGCACCAGGAATCGCAGAATGTGGATTATAATCCCACCTCCTGCACCCACATTCCATTTGACCCCTGGGGGCTTCAGTTTCCTCCCCTGAAAAAGTGGGGCTGGTGGTACTGTGCATCTCAGAAGTGTCCAGAAAAGCAAATATTAGTATAACATCTACGGCAGTGCTCTGAAAATTATAAGATATAAAAAAAAAAAAAGACATTTATTAAGCATCTATGACTAAAAGCTATGCTAGATGCCTGGGAGAGAGACAAGGACAAAACTTGGCATTGGAGCTGAGCCTCATCACATAGCCTTAGCAGCTTGGATAGAGCCCTGCACCTTATTTTCTGGTCTTTGAGTTACAAATTACATCCCTAGGAAAAGCCCAAGTTCAAATAATGAAAGACCTGGGTGTTACACCCCTCCCTAGACATCTCAAGGGCACAAATCTTTTAACAAGCTTGTGAAAAGTATTTGTCAGGTCAAGTGAAAATGCAAAGCAATTTTGTGGGTTAAAGTCGATAAAACATACCACTAGTAAATAAAATACAACATTGCTGTAACATTAAATACAAAATGAAGAGAGGATTTTGTCCATCATTGCTTGACAGAAAAGATTGGAAGGAAACTAAGACATACACACATCTGCCCTCATGGCTAGGCCTGGGAATGCTTTCATAGTGGGTGAAGTTAGTGTTTTTAGGATTCTTGTTCTACTTTATGACCTGTCCCAGGCACCTTCCTGACTTTGGACTCTAGGCTGGCCAGGACATGTCCTCTCAATTTCTCACCATTCATAACATTGGAAGCATACCTGCTCTGTGTGCAGTATTTATGATGCCTCCCACCTAAGGGGCCAGCAACCCTCAACGTGACTACTGAAAGAACCAGAAAAGGCTGAAAATCAACCCTCCACCCTTTCTCAGACATACACTGTTATTTACATAATACTATTTCTTAAATATATATTGATTAGCCTTTTATTAACACCAGTCATAAATGATGCATTCTCTTTGTAAATTAGAAAATAAAAATTCTCTTTGTAAATAAAATAAAAAGTACAAAAGAAATCATGCAATCCCACCATCCATTTGCATTCTTATGATCATCCTTCAAATTTTAAAATCCTGAGACATTTAAATAAATTGCACAAAAATATGTCTGCAAAGACATGTCAAATATTTACCCACCACGTTTTCATGGACTCAAATTAAGCATAATTACAAACTGATTTTTCACACAGCAGTATGTCATGAACATTTTCTTTGTTAGTGTCCCTTACATTGTGATTTTAAGGGTTGCATGTTGTTATATGAAGTTGTAATTATTTCACTAAAAATGATGGACAATTTGTTTTTAATTTTTTTCTAACATAAAAACCTCTGCCCTGACCATCCCTACACATAAAATTGCACACTGGTACAATGACTTCTCAATTTCCAGAAGTAGAATTGCTAGATCAAAGATTTTATAGATTTTTAAGACTTTTGATAGACACATATGCTTTTTTGCACCATATGAGTAACCATAGGAATAAGCTAATGGGGGAAATTTTACACCATGGCAAGCAGGGTGAACACAGAAATTGGAGAATCATCATAACTTTCGAGAACGCTAAGTCTTACCTGTCCTCAAGTGTTACCTGTTGCCTCCGGTGCTGGGTTGAAGTTGCATGCAGTGACATTTTGTTTATCGAGTTGCCTCCATTTGCCTCCTTTGAATGTAGTATTTATGTTTTCCTGAGCTTACAATGCATAAAGCAAACCCTTCAAAAAGAGAATGTCTGTGTGGGATAAATATTTATACCTGGGTGCATGCCCACAGGGCATAGGCACACATTAAAGGTCTTCAGTGTACTGTCTAGATCCATAGTCTTAGACTCACACCTATAAAGTCCTCTGTGGCTCATTATAGCTGCCTGGAGGTGAGAGTGAGCGTTGCTGTTTCATTTCTTCTCTCCAGATTTTTCTATCAGATCTTTTTCAACTAACTCTAGCTCTAGCGAGACTTGGGGCACCCATGGCTTTATCATTTCTAATGCAGGACTAGAGAAAAAGAGGGAAAGGATTTGAGAAGATTGAGATAAAAGATGGAAGTTCCAGAAACAGAACAAAGCCTGGAAGAAAGGATAAGACAGGAGGGGTAAGACAGAAAGAGGTAGATTATTGGGAAGGAAGGAGAAGTGAGCTGGAAGACACTATTTTGGGGCAGGGCAGCCCTGGACTGTTTTTGAGGCAAGCAGTGAATTTCCCACCTGGCCTGGGAAAAATGGAAATTAATTCAGCCACTTATTTTAAGCCCACATCTGCCCTTCCTGTTTTCTTTTTCAAAATTAGCAAAATGTTGTTTGACTAAATCTTACCAATTTTTCAATCCTCATGAACTTGGTATCATTCGAATAAAGGTTTATTATAAAGTAAAAAAATTATGGCTCAAAATTAAAAAAAAAAACTTGATTACTATTTTCAAAGTAAGTTCATTCAGGCCTATTTTTCTGTACTATGAAGACAGTGTAAATGTAATGGCAGAAGAAGCCAGGAACTTAAGGAATCAAAATAAAACAATTGATTCCTTCTTTCAAATGATCAGCTGTTTTGGTATTTAGCATTATGAAGTTTCTGGATATATTTTGAACCTTTTGTCCATTTTAAAATTTAAGGTATGTCAGTCACCTAGATCCTGTCAACGCCCCAGGGTCTTGTGCATAAGGTTACGGTCAACGCTGCCACAGACTTGTGGTTAAGAACACGATCTCTAGCTAGGGTCACCCTCCCTTGGTCTGAACCCTAATTTCACCTCTTCCTGGCTATATCACTTTGGGCAAATTTCTTACACAGTAGTTCCCCCCGCCCTCCCTTATCGGATTTTGCCCTCCACAGTTCCAGTTACCCATGGCCAACTGCAGTTCAAAAGTATTTAAAGGAACATTCCAGAACCAAACCATTTGTAAGTTTTAAATTGCATGTCATTCTGAGAATCGTGATGAAATCTCACAGCATCCTGCTCTATCCCACCCAGGATATGAATCATTCCTTTATCTATTGTATCCATGCTACACGTGCTCCCCCACCCATCAGTCACTTAGGAGCCATCTTAGTTTTCAGATCAACGACCACACAGCATCACAGGGCTCGTGTTCAAGTAACCCTTATTTTACTTGATAATGGCCCCAAAGTGATGCATGTAACTTTCACTATAGTATATTGTTACAATTTTCCATTTTATTACTCATTATTGTTAATCTCTTCCTGTGCCTAATTTATAAATTAAACATTCTCATAGGTATGCATGTATAGAAAAAAAGCATAGTATATATAGGGCTCAATACTATCTACAGTCTGGGGCATCCACTGGGAATCTGGGAATGTATCCCCTGCAGATAAGGGGGTACTGACTACTATACTCTGGCTTTCAGTTTTCTCATCTATAAGATGGGGTTAATAGTAGTACCTACCTCATATCATTATTTGTGGATTAAATGGGAATCCATATATAGTGCCTCACCTAGGAAGTCTCATAAATGTTAACTGTCATCACTATCACCACTATCGTTTCTGGACATCAAGGACAAACATATTTGCCCATAATCCTACCTAAGATCTATTAATGCTAAATAACCTAGCTGAAGGAAACTATAATGAAATATTTTAATATCGACATGGCTTTTATCATCACAACAAAGAATTCTGAAATATAATAACAGGTAACATTTATCATGTACTTACTAATTTCCAGACACCATGCTAGTCTTTTTGCATGACTTCTTTTAATCACCTTCAAATGAATGGGACTTTTGTTTCCCCTGTTTCACAGATGAGATACCAGAGACATTAGTTATCCTGAGGTCACACAGCCAGGACATGGCGGGTGGGACTAGAATCAGGTTCTTACTCCGTAGTCTCCTTACTACCATAACTTGATACATTGTGTAGGCCACAGTAATTAGGACTGGCATTCTTCATTAACAATAGCAGTTACCCACAGAGAAACACGGACTCAGACGACCAAATTAGCCACTTACAATGGCCTCAAGCTTACTAACTATGTCTATGCCAAGCAGAACCATTAATTCACATGAACCACCTGGGAACAGCTGAATGCCATGGTCATCACCCAGCGGCCTGTCCATCGGGTTGGCCAGAGTCAGGAGACTTCTCTCAAGTCAGTCAGTCAAGCTTGTACCCCTGCCATGATCAGGTACATGCTGGAGCTTCCACCACTATAAAGGGCATAAGCCTTGGTGGGGGGAAGTTGGGGATGGCATAAACAAGCAGGACTCCCAAAGTGAGGGTACCAACCTGCCCGAACATCATTCACCCCAGAACCACATTAATCCAGGTGTCAAGAGCCCACCAGGTGGGAACACTGCTTCCTTGCTCCCCGGGCAGCTACCTGGTTTTCGGGTCATTTCAGCACCCAGAGTGGGAGGGGGAATGGGCGAGCCAGCAACAGAAAGGAATAAGCCACATCTCAGATAACCCGAAAGGCTCCAGACGCTTGTGTTGACATTGAAGAAGGAGAGCCACGGATTTCAGAAACTTTTAGCAAACCCCATGAAGCTTGGGGTTTGAACAAGGAAGGGAAACCTTGCATCCTCTCTGGAGCATTCGGGAACATTCTGGGCGTGCTTGAGAGAGGCGTATTCTCATCTTCTTTTGAGGACACCTACCCGATTCCAGTTGGGAAAGCAGACCACGTAGCACCATGGGCCTGTGCTCATTCTCTTTTCTGCCTTGTGTTCCCTGAAAAAATGAACCCCTATTACTTTCCTAATTAGAATTAACCTTCCTTTGAATTGGAAATAGATTCCAGTAATATCAAAACGAAAAACCTAATTGCTTACTTGAGAACACAAATGGTCTTTGGTTGCTCTCCGTCCCAGAGCTCTCCCACGCGTTATCTCGGCTAATGTGAGGCAGGCGCCACTGTCCTCGCACAGAAATGGGCCCAGGGCTGTGAGTGGTTAGCCAGTGGGTCTCCGTGGGGTTGGGGGGCGGGGAGCTTTCAGTAGTACCCGTGCTGGGACCGTATCGAAGACCCATGAGGCAGACACCTGGGGTGGGGCCACCAAGTTGGCATTCTTCGAAAGTTGCCCTGGTCACCCTGATTTGCAAACGGGGAAGCCAGTGCTGAGACCGGCCAACTTGGGTCCTCTTCGGCCTTCCTACTTAGCTCTGTTGTCTTATTTTCTACAAATAGGTCACATCACTCTCTCCATTTCTCTTTCACTCTCTTCAGGGACAGTTGTTACGGGCAGAAGTTTTTTAAAGTGTCTTTCCCTGTTTCAGTTTTCACAACCCCTTTCCTAACTGGTCATCATCAATCAAATGTCTGTAATTCCCTGATCTCTGAAACTTCAGTTGGAAGCCAAATAAGGATTCTTTTCATATAAACCAGTGAAGTGAGTGTGTGTAGGAGAGTAAGAGACTGTGTCTTTCATACTTACTTGGGTAAATAAGTATCACAAAATCTTGGTTAAGGTCCTCAATGACAGCAGAAGAATTAGTACATAAATAAATGAATATTACCATTTCAATTCCAGAAGAGCAAGAAAAGTAGTACATAGGAGAGAGGAAAGAATAAAGAGAAAGGAATAGATGCACTGTTTATGCAAACATGCCTGCCTTTTAGCCACCAATAGGCTGACCAGATGTATCATTTCAACCAGGACAGAAAACAATGGTCAGGTCCTGTTGCAAACGGTACGTCTGGTCAGCCTACTGACACCTTGAATTCGGCCCGGTGAGAAGAGGCTGACCATATGCACCATTTGAAACAGGACAGTATTCTTGTTTTCTGTCCCGGTATGTCTGGTCAGCCCAGCTAGTGCAAGTGGGGCCTTAAACTAGAAGATTTCTAATGTATTTTTATAGCTTAGGTTATATGAAATTTTCAAAATAAAGCACCTCTGATTTTGAAGAATAATTTTATGCTCTATTACATTTTTAAATAGAGAAGACCATAAAGTTAATATGTACATCTCTAAAGGGTATTAGAACCCCCCCCCCCAAAGTTTAGAATCGGTGCATTGAGTCAGAATTCCTTGCTACTTAAGGATTCTCTTGGGATTTGGCTCTGTTGTATTACGAAAATAGCTAACAATATCGAGCACTCATTAAGTGCCAGGCCCTATTCTGAGGGCTGTTCGTGTGAACTCATTTCCTCCAAAACCCTATAAAATAGTCAAGCTTCTTACCTGGCAGGTCGAGGAGCCAGAATTCAACTAATTTAAGTGAACTTTCCTCCTCTCATAGCAGCTATACTGGAACAGGGTTTGAAAAAAACAAGAGACTATCATGGCTTGAGGGTGGGAGTACTTGAGAGGTTAGTGGTCCCAGTCCCTCCACCAAGCCCACCCAAGTTGTTTTATGAGCAACGGCCTCTACCTCTGAGGGCATGCCTCTCTCCAAGAGAAATCAGCCACTCCTTACTTCTGCCCAATTGGCTGCTTCCCTAAAACTCAAACATCCATTTCTCCCAGCAAGGCCCCCCAAACTGTGGGCCCCACGAACAAAAGCTCCCATTTCCATGCCTTACACATGGTTTTCAAACCTCGGTGTAAAAAGAGTCATCTAAGGCTCTTGTGAAAAGGACTATCATCCCTGTGTCTTTTTCTTCAGAGAATCCAATTCAGTGGGTTGAGGGCAGAGCCCCAAATCTTCATTTTTTTTAACTAGGCTCCCCAGTATTTCTGGTACCAGCGGTACGCCAACTTGATTGACGTTACACACAGTATTAGGAACCTGATTATTGCCACCACCATCCATTCCATGACTTCACTCTTGTAAGTGGATGGCTGGTCAATGTCATTGAAGTAAATCATTTTGCCAATACTTTCTATCTATTTTTACAAGACAAATGGCTCTGTGCTGTGTGGTTTAATTTCACAAATATTGCCACAATTTGACCAATGCCAATATCTTCAGGTCTAGAGATATTTCTTCCTGATGTCTTCTATTATAATATTTCATTTAGGTCATTTATTCTTTAAAAGGAGAAGATATTTATTACCACTAGTCAATTCTACTGTAGCAAGGTGGTCGTGTGCAAACTCCTACAAAAAAGAAAAATCACAGCAAAATCCCATCTGTGAATTTAGTCTTTACATGTATCCTGTGCAAACAGTAAAGTTATGGAGAATCTTAGAGATGGACTAAATACTCCATTTTAGACATGAAAACCAGAACCTAAACAAATGAAAAGTCTTGCCCAAGAACATACAGATAGTTAGAAGAGCCAAGAGTTAGCTCCTTGATGAGTCTTCTCCCACTACTATATGGTGAAGCTCTGAACCTTCTAGTCTGTCTCTTGTATTGTAATTCACAGGTGCTAGGGTGGTGCAAGCATGCCTCCATCAGCAGGCTGAACTTCAGTGACAATCACTGTCAGTGTCGGTTCCTGAGCACAAAACACTTGAGTGGAACAGGTAGCCCCCGAAGTATGCTGAGAGTCAAGAATAAGACAAATCATCTGAGAGGGCGGGGTACCATTGCTCTAAATCAGGCTTGTCCAACCTTTGGCTCATGGGCCACATGCAGCCCAGGACGGCTTTGAATGTGGCCCAACACAAATTCATAAACTTTCTTAAAACATTATGAGATTTTTTTTGGCGACTTTTTTTTTCTTTTTGGCTCATCACCTATCATGAGTGTTAGTGTGTTTTATGTGTGGCCCAAGACAGGGAAGCCAAAAGATTGGATACCCCTGCTCTAGATAATGTATAAACCCTGTGCGTGCCCTGCAGGACTGTAAGAACTATCATTTTTTACCGAAGGGATGTTTAAGTCTTAGTCTATAAAGTTTGAGAAAGCGGGTAAAAAACAATTTCTGGAAGAAACAAGAGTATGTTGACCTATTCCTGCATATTAACCAGGTGACATGGCCAAGGTTTTACACGGTTAACTAGAGGCAGGTCTACAGAAAACATTTATGTCCTGACTCTGTGATACATTGTTTAATTCTAGCCACGTTGCCTCCCAAACAGATCTTCCCCACTATTGATTTACAGTCATGGGTACAAAGAAAGCAGGACCAAGAGTCTAAGACTCTATGACTGACCCAAAATTTATTACAATTCAAGATGGGAGTTAAAAGCAGAAATTCCTGTTAGAAAGCTGACCTGCAGTGAGTGTGTGTGTGTGTGTGTGTGTGTGTATTATTATATATAAAATCAACATGACTTCATTTGTACCAATCACATTAGAAACCTGATTTCTACATGTTTGGATTTAATGGGCAAAGTTCGAATATGATTACAACCCCTCTGAGACCAATGCAGTAGTTATTTCTTGGCTTTGACTTTGGGGAATGGCATTGGAATGGCCTCTGCCTTGTTCAGCCATAAGCAGGTTATGGGTTCAGCGTTCAGGGTAGGGCTTGGCAGTGCCTAGCATATGGTGTGTGATGAGTTGCTCTATGCACTAAGCAACAAAGCAATGATAGAAGGTACTTTGGGGAGATTCCATCACACTTCATTTGGAAAACAGACTTGTCTCTGCTGGAGCTAAGGTTAATGGTTTGGATTTGCATGTGTTTCTAGACGTTTTTTAGCATAGCTTCTGAACTGAACACAGACAAAAGGCCTGATGTATAACCAAGGCAAATAAAACCTACCAGACTCAGAGGCCCAAAATATGTTTCGTGTATGTGACGAGCTAGTCACTTTGGCTCTTAATTGTAAGAGTTGCCGGAGAAAAGCATTTGCAAACAGGAGCGATTAGTACAAGAATCCTCATGCAATGTTCACAAAAAGCTATTGAGAAATGGCTTGAGGGAGAGGAAATTGCTGCAGACCCAGGTGTGTCTTTCATTGCAGCCCACAGGGCTGGGGCGGGTGCTCAGGGCCCTCCGACCCCGGAACCTTTGATGTCATGTTTCATTTCTTTCTGGCGCTGTGACAGAGTGGCGCTCAGGCAGCCAGGGTCTCTGAGTGGGGAGGGGACCCAGGAAGTTCAGTGTGTCATGTACCACATGCCGGGGCAGGTAAGCAGGTGTGTGTAGTGAAACAGCATTTGGTCACCTGCCCCCGCCCCGAAGGCCCCGCCTAAGGTGGCCATCTGTTCCCCAGCAGCCGGTGCCAGCACTCCTGTCAGCACAGAATGGCGTCGCCGGTGTCCTCAGCAGCGGTTGAGCTGTAAGCGGCTTCATCCTGCCTTAGACTCTGTTTTTTTACTTTCCTTGCTCAGCTGCCTGTCCTTGGGGACAAAAAGCAAAGCAAAACGACTTCATTTTTTTTGCAGCTGCTGCAGCAGCGCCTAGAGTCAGAAGGATGAGGTGCAGGAGCCCGTTAGGACGAGTCTCCCTCAGCTGGCACTCGCCGCCTCTGCGGTAGTCCTCGCGGGGCTGCGGTGTGCGATCTGAACACACAGGGCAGCCCGAACCCAGGCGGTGGGCAGCCCGAACCCAGGCAGCGGGCAGCCCGAACCCAGGCGGCGGGCAGCCCGAACCCAGGCGGCGGGCAGCCCGAACCCAGGTGGTGGGCAGCCCGAACCCAGGCGGCGGGCAGCACGAACCCAGGCGGCGGGCAGCCCAAACCCAGGCGGCGGGCAGCACGAACCCAGGCGGCGGGCCGGCAGCCCCCCACGCCTCCTTCAGTGTCTGCTCCCACTGGGGAGGAAAGAGCGTGGTGCGAGAACCTGTTTCAGGGTTCTTGAGTGAAATGGACTAAGAGGAAAGGAAATGTCAGCCTTCCTGGGAGGGGCCATGTGGCAATGGACTGAGAATGGGCCCTGAAAGCACCCAGATTTGGTTTAAAAATCCTTGTTCCGTTGCCGACGTGCAGTCCAAAGGCGTTTCCCAAATTGTAAATAAGGAATAATGACGTCGACTCCGTAAGGCTAAGAAGGGTTTGAGTGGGAGTGTACACGTAACGTGTGTAGCACAAAGTAGTGTTAGACGCCTGATAAACTAGTAACTAAACCTGCAGACAGAGGTCAGGATCAATGAGCTGGCTCCTCAAGGTTCACCAGTTCCCCTTCGGAGAGAAGGTGATCCCGCAGGCCCCATGGCCCTGAGCAGCCTAAATGACCTTCTCACCCATTACAGAGCACGGGGATTTATAGGCTGATCTATACTAACATTGCTCTATGCATCATCCCCATTGGAGCTTGACTCAAGGAGGATGTTGACAACAGAATAACCACAAAGGGGACAAAAGTGGTCCAGATATCATACAACTGCTCGGAGCATGCCAGGAAACTCAGAGGACCAGAGCACATGACAGGACACCTTGCAGCAATAGCATACCCACCATTACTCGCTTTGCAAATGTGAGTTCAATCTGACAATTAACATCTACTAGACACCTACTGTGCAGGGAATGTTGCAAAGACAGCTGAAAGGACTTTGAGTCAGTAACTAGGCAATTGCATGGGAAAAACAACTGTCTTGCGAGTTGCGTTTATATGATTAATAAAGGGAGCTATTCCAGATCCTGCCTCAACCTTTAATAAACTGACTAGCCAACTCTATTCACATTGTCTTTCCAAAACAACAAAAAGAGTTACCCTTACTTTGTACCAAGAAACATAAAAGTTTTACTTACATTCTTTCAAGTTCCCAACAGCACTCTGAAATGAGCGTCACGACTAGCCCCATTTCACAGGTAAGAGAACAGAGGCTTATGGAAGGTAAGCAATCTGCCAGGGGTCACACTTGCAGGTGTGAAGACAGGATTTAAAACCCTCTGGGTCATAAGTACTCTAAACCTGTGCTCCACTCATCCGGAAGTCTAAGTCACTCTTGTCCTACTCCCTGTGTGGACCGTGACTTTCCTATCTTCAAAAAAAGATACATTCAGGATTATTAGTGAACAAAGAGCTTTGAGGGTGGTCACTGGTACCCGTGGCATCGTGAAATTAGATAAGAAGGCACAATGAACAAGCATTTGCCTTGAAGGTAGCAGGATCCCTGAGCTCAAGCCCTGGCATGGTTTCTTCCTGGTTGTGTGGTGTTATGCCCACTACTCATCATCTCTAAGCCCACTGTCCTCACCTACAAAGTTTCCTCCTCTTACAGTCATCACAATCAGTGCTGCAATATAGGTGAGTTTGCTTTCCTATTCGTGAGGCTATAGGCAAATGCCAGCTATTGCTACAGTTCAGTTAGTTTCAGTGCCACTACTGATTTGCTCTTCAGTCTTTGGAAGTATCTCCGGACCCCTTAACTTTGTCATCCGTACACTAGAACAGATGATACAGCATGTTTGAGTAACACTCTTCGGCTGCTGTTCTCAAACTGTCAGGACCTAGAATCTTTGGGCGTGTCGTTAAGCCAGATTCCTAGGCCCCAGTAGTCATGATGTGGCACAAGTGGATGGAGCCTTATAATATTCACTTGAAGAAAGACCCCATGTAATTCTAATGAAGATGGGCCGGGACCATTCTCAAGTGTTGCTCTGTATATTCAGTATTACAAAGAACTGTGGTATCTATGTGTAAAGAACTTGAACAGCATCACCCATAATGCAGCCAACACTGATCCCTGGAACCAACCCAGACACCTAAATCCTGTTCTTTGGGGACTCACACCTCTGGGACTCAAGAGTCTATCATAGCCCTGTGTGGTCACTGCGTTTCCATCGCAAGGTTTGATTCTAGAGAACACAGCTGAAGCTTCCAGCCCTCCAAAGACACCTTTAAAAGACTAATTAAGGGCCACTGTCTCCTTGTCCTTTCTCTGCAGATACATTTGCAAGCAAAGTGGCAGCCACCCAGGACCAGTATGCAGACGCGTCCATCGGTAACGTCACTGGCAGCAACGCGGTGAATGTCTTCCTGGGAATCGGTGTGGCCTGGTCCATCGCTGCCATCTACCACGCGGCCAACGGGGAACAGTTCAAAGTGTCCCCTGGCACGCTAGCTTTCTCTGTCACTCTCTTCACCATTTTTGCTTTCATCAATGTTGGGGTGCTGCTCTACCGGCGGCGGCCAGAGATCGGAGGTGAGCTGGGTGGGCCCCGGACTGCCAAGCTCCTCACGTCCTGCCTCTTCGTGCTCCTGTGGCTCTTGTACATTTTCTTCTCCTCCCTGGAGGCCTACTGCCACATAAAAGGCTTCTAAAGGACCAATCAGATATAGTAACTTTATATATATATATATATATACACACACATATATATATATACATAAAAAATTATGTATAATGAACAGAGGAAACTGACGTTTGTCATGTTCACTTACCTGCTGATGGAATCCAGTTTCAAGAGCATATTCTGTACTAGGGCTGAAGTGAGAAACTGTCACCTCCCATCCCCAGGGGCGTCGTCACATTGAACAAAGCGCGGAGGCAGGGCCACCTTTGCAGCCCAGACTACAAGAGCTGTGTTCTCTCCAGGCTAATTGTTGAGCCTTTGATTCGTTTTCTGTTTTCGGTGGGGGTTGGGGAGGTGGTGGGGGCTGGGGAGGTGGTGGTTATTTAGCTTTTGTTCTATTCTGTTTTGCTTTGTTTTGTTTTATTGGAAGGATGAGGGGGTTTGCTTCTCTTGTGGGAGGTGATGCCCAATCTAAATGCAAATGGGTTTCTGGCAAAGAAAAAAAAGAAAGAAAGAAAAAAAAAGTAAGTCCTTAAGATGACTCTCCCCTCCCTCCAAACATTTTAAAACTTATTTTGGATTAAGAAAGGAACTGGACATGGAAGAAGAAGGACGTCTTCACCGTGTCGCTAAATCCACGCTTCTCTCTGGAGCATGAGCAGAGGGGAGCTGCCTCCAGCAGCAGCGTGGGCGCTCCCTCGGAGCCAGGAAACACGACGGTCCCAGACACCGTCTGCTACTTAGAGGTAGGACGCCTGGCACTCTCGGTCAGCAGGTGCAGGAATAACATGTCTACATTCCCAGGAACGTGCAAAAATGTTTATCTCTTATCTCGTTAGCTCTGGACTGTGACAAGTAAGGCCCTAATGTGGTGTCCTAGCCCGGCTAACCCCCCGGGTCCCCCAGCCCCACCCTGCTCCTCCGGCCCACCACTCGTCATGCAAACAGCAAGAATAACCCCATTGAAAAAGCATCATTCTTTTCCATTTACATCAGTCTGTGTCCCAGTCCCGTGTTGCTGTTGCCTGGGACCGTCTGTCGGGTTTATTTTCACGAGCATCCACGGCTTGCACAATCCTGTTCTGGTTGTGACTGAACATTTGCTCCTCCTTCATGTGCCTGTTTGGGAATGTTGTTGTGATACCTGTTACGCAGTGCATGGACGAAAAACAAATAAAACAAAACAAAGCGTATCTGTACATAGTAGAGTAGAGCACATACTGTTCTCCCATTCAGCAACGTTGTTGATTGGACATTGAAGACATTAAGTGAGTTTTCTTTTCACCTAAATTGTAGCGTTTGTGTTGCTATTGAGCTTATGACTAGGGACAAAAGGAGAAAATGGCTTATTGTTCATGGATCTGCACATTCATTTCTAAGAAGCAATAACTGTCATGTGGGAAGTTAAAGCTGTTGAGAGGACAGCAGGCAAACTACAAAGCATCTTCGTGGAAAACGAGCCATGTGGAACACACCAGAGGCCTCTAAAAAATCATCTGTTGGTCCAGGCTGGCCAAGGAGGAAGGTGTAGAGAAGGGGGTGCATTAGGTGTGCCTGGGCTTTGAGAGCCTCCATTTGCACAACACCCTGCCCCTAAAGTATTTATTTCACATCTGCTCTGTCTGGCACAGATGGTAGATAGTGCTGGTTTGTTCGTTTTATTTTTTTATGTAAAAGGCTATTTTGAGCCCTGTTCCTTTCACTGTCCAGACCCCTCTGATTGTATCTGCAGTTCCTGAGTGGGAAAGAAGCCAGGGTGACCAATGGTTCTTTAAAAGTGAGTCTTCTCTCCTTCTGATGGAGGAGTAAGCTGTTCGATAAGCAGATCGGTGCCTCCCAGGAAGATTGCCCTGGGAGAGTTTTAACCCTGGAAAAGGAATGGCTTTTTCTATTTCAAAAAACCAAAGAGTGTGGATAAACCCACATTCCAAAGCAGTGAACCCTCTAATGAGGAAAAACTAAATGACATTGAACCCCCTCTCATAGACTTCTCTATAAAGAATCCCAGGCTAGAGATAACCCCTGGCCCCCTGTATTGATTCAAAGATACTTAAATAAAAGCTGTGGAGAGTTATTTTTTCTTCTTCCACACAGTGATTAGCATAATTTAATAAATATTTGGTGACTGAATAATTAAATTGCTGGTTACACACACAATATGCCAGGTACTGTGTTGCCTCCTGAGGACTAAATCACGAACAAGGCAACCCAGACCCCTCCCTTCAGGGGGTTCACAGCTAACGTGATTGCGATCTCCATGAGGAACAGTTAACACAGCCACATGCAGTTTTATATTGCAAGGAAAAACAGTTAGGAAACTCTTAATATAAATACATTGAAACTGTACAAGTACAATTGTCCAAATACCTAAGATTTTCTTGAACTAAGAGAGTAGTATAAAGCATAGGATAGGAAAAGCATCCTAGGTGTCCCTGGCCAATTTTGCAGATAGGTACATCTCATCCTAAACCAAGATAGGCCATCATGTTGGTGACTCATATCACTGAGAAGGCTCAATTAATCCCAGTTCATGTCGTGGTTGCACAACACTACTTCACACCACTACAATTCTTACCTTGTAGCAACTCATCTTGGCCTATCATGGGCCAACACACACCTTTGGGGGCACACTCTAACCCACTTATTTTTTTTTTGAAGATTTACTAAATGGAAAGCTAGCTGAGAAATACCAAGTCAACATTGTCAAGGGACGTGGGCTGTTTAAACATTAGAGTTTGCCCTTATTTTTAGCCATAAATGGAATGTCAGTGATCCCATAGCAGATGGTCAGAGGACTTCAAGAAATTCTTGCCATTGGTCAATTTCAATTTCAAAGCTTTTAGGTTTGTTTGCTTTTTAAATTTTTATGTTATAGGGAAAATATGGTTCTGATTGTTCAGGGTTTATTAATAATTATAGTTGTGTAAAATTATTTCATTTTGTTTTATTTTATTTTGTGTGTATTGTGCACAGTTTTAGGGGGGAAGTGCACTCATTGTGCTGTTCCTTATACATGGTACACATTATTGACACAGACAAATAAAGTTTCTAATTGTTTCTGACTTCATCACTAGTGATACAGCATATTCTGTATGGAATGTTTTCTCTCTTCTCATTGTCATCTACTTCATTTTATGTTTTCATATTTTAAAGAAATAAAAACCCAAAAGGTATTATTGTGCAATTGATATCCTCATCCAAAAGAAAGAAAAATAGATATACTAGTATTCAATTCTTGCAAATGTCAACTCTTTGGTCATTTATTTCTCCCTTTTTAATGTCCCAAGAGAGCACAGGGTCAGAATATTGTCTGTCTGACAGTGTTGAGATAATTGTTGAACATTTCTCCATTTCACTAATTTTTTTACATCATTTAGTACCGTTCTATCTGCATCCTTTTGGCAGCCGAGGACATGAGCCCATGCATAGTTATATATCAGATCAGTTTTTAGCATATGAAGTATTATATCAAATTAATCAATCCCAATAAAATTCATCATCAGAAGTGTGTAACTATTTGCTTCCCAAAGGATGTTTGAGTAAATTGCCTTTTTATAATCATACACATACTATATTCTTCTTAATACATTAATAATTTCTGACTGTCTAATTTAGAAGTTATTGACTTCATATATCATATAATCAAAACAGTATAGGAAGAGGTAACACCAGTTGTGAAAAAAGCATGGGATCTCTAGTTGGTGTACTTACTTGTAGGTCTATGTTAACATCTGGATTTAGTTCTCACTACAATAGAATGTCCATTATGTACATGTAAATTATACTTTATTCACCTGATCATCTGTCAAATTTTTTAAATTCCTCATTATATTCCTATATGGTCATGTATAGAAATACTTTCAGATGTGAGGAAAATAAGGTATAATTTAAATATTTTCTTGGATCAACAATTAATACATTTCCTGGGACCCAATCTTTGGTTTAACACAAAATGATCAGCCAATATTTACCTCTTTAAGCAGCAGAGTTATTCAATGAGGATCATAGACTTAACTGTTTAACAGACCTTCAGCAAAATGCCACAATCCAGTGATTCTCAACCTTGTATAAACTCATTTTAATTCTTTCAAAGATTCTAATCCAAGCCAGCCACCCGAGAAGATTTTATGAAGCTGGACTTTCTATGGTTCACAGCATAAACCCACTAAACTTTTTCTTATTGCTTTCCAAAAGAAAAAAAAATTATAACACATGCTGGTTTAAACAATCCTGCAGGTATTCTGATAGGTGGTTGTCAGTGAGAATGCCTAATGCAGCATCTTTCCCCCTGTGCTCTCACTATTAATGAAAGCTCATCGTCCATGCTGCCTTTTCCACAGGGCTTGATGCACCATTGATTACATAGCCCAGGGCCCCTGATCCGAACCTGTCAAAATGAAATGAAATTGACTGATAAACTCTGTGTACGTTTGAGAGCTCCGTGGAGGTAATTAGTAAAACAACAGCTTTCCTGTGGTAGAGATAATAAAGCCCTCTGTTCTCCAACAAGGACAAAAACTTCAGTTTCTCAAGAATGTAAATCAGCCCCTTTAAGACTTCTTTCGGTGTTTCCTGGCTCAAGATGTGGAATCTCTCTTTGGAGTCTAGTGTTCTGTCTCTGATCTTGGGCGGTTACATCTGGAGGAGGTCTCAAGTATCGTTGCACAACTTCAAGAACATTTGCCCATTTCATGATTGATCACGTAAAACATTGGATCTGACCCTGACCTACAAGTGGCATTTGGCTTTTATTGTAATCCCTTCAGGTGGCCAAGGCCTTCTAGCCATTGGTAAAAGTAAGCATTTCAATCGATAAAGGAATATATTATGTAGAACAGACATCCAAAATCATATTTACCTTACAGAGAAAGAAACATCCTATTATGAGTGGATTCATTGGCTTTCATTCAAATCTACCTACTAATTTTTGGTAATAAATTGCCTTTTTGCTCTTCTTTTCAAATATTATTTTCTTATCACTTCTAGCTCCATTCATTGTCTTCCATCCACCCTATTTCGCATGTTGGGCGGTTCTGATGGTATTTCACCAAGGACAGCATAGGAATGGGAAACAACTGTAAGCATTTGATATTTCATTTTTGGAGCTTAATTGGGCCATGGTTAATCATCTCCCAAAGCCGAGACTGTCTTATCTATAGAAGGAGCAACAGTTGAGGTTGGGTCTCCCATGGGAGAGAGGGCTTCAGCATTCCAGCCAACAGGAAATGGTGAGTACCTAGATTTCTATGACTTTTCCCTATCTGCCATGATGTCGAAAAAGAGGCCGTCCCAATTTTCAGTTTTGTCAAAGGTCCTCTGATTTAATCTGAGACAACATAGGGACATAAAATGATGGAACATTTAATACAGTAGTCATTCTATGAATTACATATTTTATTTATTTGTAGGAAATAAAACATTACTTCATAACTTCAAAAAGCAACATGACCTTGTAGGTAAAACTGTGGCCCATGTCCTTCCAGAAAGACTTGCCCACCCAGAATTGCCTGGTGTCTGGAATCAGTGCTGTGTGTCACAGATGCGTGACCCGCTCACAGTCTTTAGAATTACATGGTCCTAACCACTTTCAAAGATCCTGAAAGGTGTCCCCTTGAGAATGTGCAATCTTAATCTTTCTTTTCCCTAGTTCCAACCTTTGAAGTTTTTCCGTGGCTACTTGCATTCATGGTCACTATCCTCAGTAATTAATGCTCACTCTTACCTCTCAGCAAAGGGGAAAGACTCTTGCTAAAATGCTCTGGACGGGTCATTCTGAAAGTGAATTTGTCCTTGGAAATACCAAATACAATATACGAAATTCCACCTAGACAACAGTCATTAGATCATAGCATATCATCTCTAGGAATGTTTAGGACACATTATAGCCTACAGCTACATGCTACGGCAGATTGTTGATTTTTATTCCTCTTTGGATCACATTTTTCATGTTCTAGTGCCCTTCCATGTAGCTTTTTATTATAGCAATACATGCAGGTATGGATCAAGGATAAGGACCCCCACATATACTCCCAAAGTTGAAGTATGTAAACATAGAAAAAACATTGTATATAGCTTCCATGCCACTAAGAAATATAAATGAGCCAAATGCTCCTGGGTGGTTGTATTCTTGATATGGAAATGATAGGAAAATTTCCATTAATAACCAAACACATCAAGAGAGAAATTAGCTAACTTCAATGTCACTGAATCAATTTTGACAGTTAATGCAGAGCCCAGCTCTCCTAATTTGTTGACTGCAAATACAGATCTACCTAGCCAAATCCCAGAGTGCTTTGGGGAAGGGGTGGTTAATTTACTAGAAAGATTATACAGCCCTCTGTATTGGAAGTTGTTTATTCATCTAGAAAGATCTGGCCCAGAGATTTTTAAAAAACTTTTTCCCTCTCAAGTTGAAATAACCCTCTTTTAATTTACAGAACTTTTTTTATTAGACTCCTTGAAGCCACATGATAGGATAATAGATATATTTTTGAGGGAGATTTTTCCTAAAAATATGATTTTAAGGTTGCAATTGACCCATATGCTAATGTGAAAACCCCATTCTTTCCAAGTGGCAGGAAAAATTCTAGTAAATAACCAAATATATAATCATTTTTCAAAATATTTCATCTAAAAAAATTAAATAAATTACATAAATATTTAAGATAAAAGCGATATGATCCACATATATAGTTTTCAGAAAAACAATTTTCTCTACAGGTATCTTTCTACCTTCTGAGACTCATCTTAACATTAAACTTAAAAAAATACCCCAAGGAAGAAATCTTGAAAGATTTTTACATTCTCAGACAACTCATACAACTGTGGCTAAAATAATGATTTGGGTAAGAATTATCTACGTGGCTGACAAGAATATTTTTTAAAATGAGAGCATCAGCAAAAAGAAGCTATGATACGATTTCATCACAGACTACCCTTATCTAAGATACTCGAAAGTCCTTAATTACCTTAGGGAAGGTAGATTCTCAGTTTCTCGAAACAGCAGTGTAATATAAACTGGTATTCTCATTTTTTATGTGAAAATCAAATTCATAACTTCTAGCTTTGGCAACCCCCCAAAAAATATGCTTTGGGCACACTTTTCCACATTTTTGAGTTGTTTTGTGAAAGATATTGAACTGACACAGGTGTCTCAATAACATGTCTTCAATAATCTCCCTCCTCTCCTTTTTCCAAGCCATGAAGTTTCTCAATTGCATAACTTAATACCTTGACATGTACCCATGGCTGATTCCATTTTGATGTTGTTACTTATGTTTCAGAATTTAAAAAAGAAGAATTCTAAATGATCAATACATCAGATGGGAAAGGGAGCTTGAGTCTAGACCAAATAAAACAATCAGGGCCAGACAGGCCTATCAGTAGTCAAAAGGCATCTGAAAACACTGGTCTTTTCTTGCACAGCAAATAGAAGTGTTGTTTTCTATCTTTTTTCTACCAAGAAAATGGCCATTTCAATCAGTGTAAAAAAAACAAACAAAAAAGAATTGAAATACTAGTTTGAAGATTATGAGAATCAGATACTAAATCTCTATCCTATCTTCTCTCCCTAGAGCACAGATACATATATAAATACAAAAATAGCAGATGTATGTCAAATAATTTGAATTTTATTTTTGGATGTTTAGGATTGGCTTAAGAGCCCATGTCAGTTTAGTGTTGTTGTTTTTTTTTTAATCAGATCTCTTTTTTAAACGTAAAAAGGAGGAAAGATGTGGAAGGAAGAACAGTCCCCATTTTCCTTTACAACTAAAGATGCAAATTCAAAACTGTTTAAAAACTACTTAGACTACTGTTAATGATAGGTATGTATCCTTCTAAAATCATAAGTAGATTTTAAAAAGAAAGAAATTCACTTTTCTTCCCTTTATTTAGCAAGCATTTCTGATAAAAAGTTTTTAGGATCAGTTAGGGCTCCTTTCTGACTTTTCCAATTTTCCTCTTTGCCTTTTTGAGGGTGTTGAAAACAGGCCTTGAAAAGAAATCTTGTCTAGGTCAAATCTCGGAGGATTAAAGGGATGAGATTTGTAATTTCCTTGGAAACATAGCACTGAGCAGGCAGGCCCCCATACATCAGTTAACATTATCTAGAAATGTGTTTTGGCATGTTGGGAGAAAAGGACTGGGAGCCCCACCCAGTTCTCCCGCAAATACTTAACCATCTATCACCATGTATGTAGATCATCCCCTAGTTGTAGTTAGCTTAGATACTAATATTTTCAACTGAACCAACCCTTACCTTTCAATAGTTGGTTGTCTTGTCCCTAGCACTTTCCTGCCAAGATCTTACTAACAGGCAAATGAGCCCTTTCAACCAGTTGGTACATGAGATCACTCCAAGGAGAAGGATGAAGTGTGGAAACAGAGGGGAACACAATGTTGATGTCAAGTCATTGGAACCTATTTAAGCAACTACTTCGTTACATACTGGGCCTTGTTTGGGACACTCACTACTGGAAACACTGGAAGGACTTTATTTTATTGCAATTTCGTCAACAAAACTTGAGTGCTATTGGATCTAAGCAAAGGTATTAGATTATGCAAACACAAAGTTATTTTTATTAGCTTCAACTATTACTGTTACAATTTGCAAGAAAGGGTGTTTTTGATGTTTCGGTCTAAAACTAGTAAGAACAGGTTTTTGCTTCCATCAATAATCCTACAGGAGAGTTGACACTCTGAATCATCTTGAGATAGATGATGCTACAGTTAATGTGTGCCTAAGGCTTAAAATATTCTTGATATTCTCAGGTTGTTCTCACAGATCTGCATAGATTTACTTTTTCAAAAAAATGACTGTCTTTCTCATCAGATGCATTGGGAGTTTTCCCAATAATTGGTTTCATTTTGTTCTGAAACAAGTCTAGCACCCACAGACTCTATAAGCAGTAGATTGCATCAGCAACTCGGCGTCTATGTCCCCTTTGCCCATTTCTGACCCTCAATCCCTGCACATCTCTTTCAGAAGCAACTGCAGACAGTGAGAGAAAGCTAAAAGGAAGAGTTGTCCTCTCTTTCCAAATGGACTACATCTGCTTATCACCTTTAAAAATTTGTTTAAGTTTTTAAACTTTAATTACAAAACAGAGAAATGCTTTTAAATACCACAACTGAAGCAAAGATTGCATTTTTGAAAGCTGTAAAGAAAATGCAAGTTAATTATTGAGATGAGGAATTTAATAACACCGGTGCTCAACCACTGTCCTCCCCCACCCCCCATCCCATTCATACAGTATCTAGAAGCAAACAAGACACAGCACGATTAATGTCATGGGCACATGACCATTCAATTACTAGACAGGGTCAAGAACTAAGCAAAATGGGGGGGGGGGGGGAACCCTAGTGCTTACCCACCCCCGCGATGGGTATGGTTTATGAACATTAGGGACAATGCCAGAAGTATTTTGTTCACGTGCTGTGCATGTCACCTGCAGTAATTCCTTTCTGCTCTGAGCCAAGCTGTTTTGTTTGAGTCAAACCTTCCCAGAGTCACGCAGCTCAATCCCATGTCTATTGCCTGCATGGAGGGTGAACCGTCTTCTCAAACTGGTTGCCATGGAACCAATTTTTAAAAACACTGAGAAAGCAGCACAGCCGAGTGGATTGGACCTAGCAATGAGGAGTCTAAACTTGGATTTTTTTCTTCCCAGCCGATGCTGTGACACTCCAACTCTAAAAATGACTGTATTAGCAGAATGAAAATAATAATTTGCTTTGTTGCCATTCAGAATTTATTCATACCTCTTCAGAGCTTGCAGCTGCCAGGGCCCAAAGTGAGATTCCTGGATAGTATGATTAGGACTTTACCCAAAGATCAGGTTTGGTTTGTGAAAAAAACAGAATTGGTTTGGGTCTCCTTAATGCAACAGACAAGCTGTTTCATAATATTTAAAAACAATGAAGAGGGTTCGGCACAGGCTGCTGGGTTATAGAGGAAGGCAGGGCTTCTGGAAGGATCTCCTAATGTTTTGCTCTTCTTTGTGTTTGTCTGTCCTGATTCCTAGTGGAATATTTCCCCATACTCATTCAGTGGGAGGATACTGCCATAGCTCTAGGCTCTGCCCTTTATTTCCTAATTGTCCCAGGAGAAGCAGCCATTCCAAGCTTATAATATAAAAGAAAAATGGAAAAAATGACAGGTGCCTCGTTTGTTCATCCAGCAGTTTTGTGCAAAAACAAGACCATTCTGATTGCCTCCGCATTCACACTGCACTCACCAAATGGCTTTTCAAAGTAATGCAACCCAGGAAAAAGATCGGAGGAAATATCTCCAACTATTAATCAAAAGTCAGAAATTGCTTTGACGCCACAATCTTAGAAGTCACTTTATCTTCCTGCCCAGTCCTTGCAAATCTGTAAGGGTTGAGAGAGTCAGAAAGTGTTTAGACAGTGCTCATCAATTAAAATTCTGATCTGGACATGGGTGCTAAACAAAACAAAACAAAACAAAACAAAACATCAAGTGGCAAATGAATTTGAGGAAAAAGAATCTGAAAGACATTAAACCAAAGTGGGCCAAAAATTAGTCAGTTTAGCCAGTCTGTCTTCCAGGATCACACTGACTTGCTTTATAGTCACTTAAAAGTTTTTTAAAACAGCTAGATAGCCACCGCAGCGGAGCAATTTTTAAATCAAATGTCAGAGTTTATTATATTTTTTCAATTATCCAATTTCATAAACCTCAAGCATTTATTTTGTGCAGAGTATTATACTAGGTACCCTAAGATGATACGAAGAATTCAGGACAAAGTAATTACAATAAAAACCAACACTAGCCCTGAATTTAGTGACAAAGAGTTCAGTTGTGACCCTCCAATGAAATTAACCTTCTATTTTGATCTAGAGACATTTTAGCAATTTGAGACTGCTTACTGGGGCCATTCTTAAACCTAGCAAGGAACTTCCTTTTTAGTAGAAATACTAATTTTCTTAACTACACATCTGTCTTTCACCAATGAGATAAATGGATTCTGACTCAACTAGCATATCCGGATTCTACAATGAGCCAAAGACTGTGTGAGGTTGACATATGGTCTTTCGTTTAACATTTCAAGTTGGTGAAAACTTGTTTCAAAGATTATTTGCCTCTCCCATTACTGCTTTTATTTTTTTTCCTATTGGGTGTTGATATTCATTCATCACTGGATTTTTGTTTTTAACGCTGCCTGTTGCTCTCTTGACTTTGAGGCGCCTGGCTGTATTTCAGTGAGTTACAACTCCAGATGTCACATTTTAATGGCCAACTAGAGGAGACCTCAGTCCCCATGTCGGAGTACACAATGTTCTCTTCACTTCAACCTTATATAGTCCCCAGAGAGAAGATCCCAAGGCTTTCCTCTTTTGAAAATCAGCATTAATTGTTTCAGAGGGTTATGAATCTTCAACTCTCTCTGGACCTGAATTTCCTCATTATTAAATGGAGGAACTTCACTCTCAGCTTGCTTTTCTAGAACACATCAAGTCCTACGTGATTCATGGTTGCCTGCTATCACCACTCGGTATGGGTTCAAGGTGCTTTATGTTGTGACCAATTGCTCCTCATAACACTTGATGACCAGTACAAGTGTCAAGCCAATAAAGCCATATTATATCTGACAGGAATTGAAAGATTTATTTTGAAATAATTCCTTGTACACTGTTGAAAAAATAATTTTCCTTCCCTAAGGGGAGTGAAAAGTTTCTCCCTTTGAGGGATGCCTACAATAGAAAATTTAGCATGCTTAGAATGGATTGCATATAATTAACCTTCCTAAGGTTGAACCCACCATTTTTCTAAATGTAATCCTTAAGTTCACAGAGTCTCCTACAGTAACTCTAATTTTTTCACTCTTTGTACTTAGTGACAATCTTTTAGGATGAAGAGACTTGACAGCAGTTATTTTGTGCTAAAATACGTGAATAAAAACAGGATGAACCCCGACCAAGCAGAAAGATATTTGAAAATAAAAAGAAAGACAGAAAAAGTAATTTGCTTTTGCTACCAATTCAACTGTCTTTTAAATGCCTCCCCTGTAATGGAGAAAATGACTACTACTCACAAAAATTTTACAAAAACCCAACCCAGTGCCCCATTAGGAACCTGAAATTGCACATGACTGGAGAAAAAAAGTACCAAGAGGACGTAGACACTGCCATGGCAAAAAGAGAGAAAAATGGGAAAGCAATCAAGGTGAACTCTGCTTATGCAAACAAAGGAAGTTTTAGTGGAAGGACTGTGAGACTTCTACTGAAGGTAGAATGTCATCAAACGCGGCAAAGCCCTTTTAACATCATAGAAGTAATACATTCCAGTTTTATTAGCACTGAGGCACAGAGCCAAAGCTGTTAGGGGGAAAGGTAAAGAAAAATTCCCAGCATCGCAACAAACAAAGGGTCTTGTGAGCCTCACTTTTGAGAGAGAAGATTAAAACGGATAATGTTTTTTGTTATAACTATCATAATTTCTATGACTTCCACCCAGGGACAAAATTGCTTTCCCTTCTCACGTTGTAAATCTTTATCTAGAGCTGCTATTCCGTTGCAGTAGGCATCATATTTACATACTCGATAAGTCCTTCATGTTGAATGTGACCCCCATTTCACATTTGATTAGGAAATCCTAAATTGGAAAGGTCAGTTTCTCTGTCTTTTTTTAAAATGAATCTGCTCCACAAGCATTTTCTGGGGATGACTGCCTGAAGCCATCCTGGGAGCTCTGTCACTTAGCCGTAGGGGCTTGGTTGAAGGCAGAGAACCCGTGAATACATTGAGCCTTCCTCTGTACAGGCAGCTGCTCATTCACACAAATGCGTCTCTTCTTCTTCAACTCCTGTGTCAGTTCAGCTTCTTGAACTGACCCAGGTCCACCTGTCAGTCAAACAGCAATCTCTAAGGACATGGGCTGACTGACAGCTCCTCCAACCTAACTCCTCCTCAACTAAATGTCATGGATTGCCCCCTTGATATTCTTGCCCTCGCTTCACACTTAGAGAGCTCCTTGCATTTGGTATTCTTGAGACAGGATTTTACTGGAAAAATGTCAACAAACCTTTGTATTGAGTAAAGAAACAGTGAACAAATGTAGCTCTTATGTTAATTGCTCTAAAGTAATAGAGAGACTATCACCCTCTATGGCAAGAGAGAAGTTTAATGCTATTACCAAAATAATACTCTGAAGAGAGGCTGTAGACAGGCATGTCCAACCTGTGGCCCAGGACGGCTTTGAATGCGGCCCAACACAAATTCTTAATTAAAACATCACGGGATTCTTTTTGCAAACTTTTTTTTTTTTTAGCGCATCAGCTATCACTTGTATTAGTGTGTTTTATGTGTGGCTCAAGACAATTCTTCTTCCAATGTGGCCCAGGGAAGCCAAAAGGTTGGACACGGTTGCGTAGAGTCTTTCACAAATAGGCTTATTGGGACTCAAAGTTAGTGATATAAAAAAATCATATTATTTTCAGAGGAACGTCCTAGGTTAGAGCACGAGTTTGAATCGTAGTTCATTTACAGGTTTGCTATATATGCTGATATGATATTTACACTTATGAACCTCAAGACTATAATTAAACTAGCTCACATCAAGTATGTCCCTTATCTTCATTATAAGAATGTCTGGGGAAAAAATTTAATACTGACTTTCACATTCTACATGGAAAAGCTCTGTTCTGGCAGGGCAATTAAGGAGATTTGGGTAACTATAGAGTGTTTTATTATAGAATAAGCTACTACCATGATTTTTTTTAATTTATTTTTATTATTAAATTGGTTGGGGTGACACTGGTTAGTAAAATTGTTCTTGAGATATGGTCCCAGACAAAGCGGTGTCAGCAACAACTTTGAAATTTGTTAGGTATGCAAATTCTCTGGTCCCAACTGAGACACTAGCCCAGACATAAGAATCAGAAACTTGGGGGGAGGGCCCAGCAATGTAGGTTCTAACAAGCCCCTGTGAGGCTTCTGATGTATGTTCAAGTTTGAGAACTACTTAACAGTTCTCTGAGTCATCAAGAAAAGCTAACGTCAACCCACTTAATTCTGGTTCTTCAGAGGAGAAAGCTTAAAAGCTGAAATGGACGGTTCCATCTAGTCCCAATACATTCTGATACATGGACAGAAATGTCCACCTTTAGGACTTACAATATAACTTGAGGGAAAATTAATCCGTACAAATATTCTCTACTGGTTAACTGAGTTTTAGGCAGGCTCTCCAATCAGAGATTTCTAATTAGCTTTTCTACTTCTTTTTTAAAAACCAACAGCTCATCTGCTTTTCCTGACTTCCCAGGGCCTATGGAATGACCTTGGACACCTTTCTCTTAGTTCATTAGCCCTGGCCCATTTATTGACCTTAACGCTAAACCATTGTGTAACAGTACTGAGTTCTATTTAATGACACAGGTTTGAAGAGTGGCTGTGGACTGCTTGAGTTAAAATGACTACTGGTTGTGAGTGAGTTGTTGTTTTAGAAGATAGTTCCAAAGGCTCACATGGCTTATAATATCTGGAAACCACAGACAATGTAGACATCAATCCCAGCAAGCCTGGGACTCCTTTCTGGGCCCATTTGAATCGGCACAGAACTGGGGCAGAGAGTCAGTGAGTGACTTTGCTTATAAAAATGGCTCAGAAAAGGGAATTTAAGATTGTGTATTATATGTGTGCACATGCATGTGTGCTTTCTTAAATTGAACCTGAAAATACCACACATTTACAAATATTTAAAACATCCATCTGTATTTTGATTCTTGCTTTTGATCCACATAAGTAATTCAAAGTATGCAAAAAGAAGAAGTTCAACAATACCACTCTGGAGAAAAATGCTAATACGATCCCTCCAGGTCTCTCTTAGGAGGAGCCAAACTTGTCAGATACTTTGGAATGACGGCTTTTCTTCAGGAATTACTAAAGAACAACCGATGTGTCATACTGTGTTCTACCTGCTTCTCTAGACTCTGTGTTCCTCTCCTGTTGCTGATCAAAGTTTGTGTATTTGGGTGTCTGTTTTCTCTCTCTAAAAGCATTTTCTCATTGACTCTTTCCCCATTACCCTATTTCTCGCTCACACATCTGATCACCAAATAGCTCCAGCTAAAGCACAGTCCCAACTTCTGTCTCCACCACTGTGTCCATCTCCATTTGCATATTCTTTTACTCAGTATTAAAGCCTCACTAAGAAGATACTTCTTAGAAAAATCACCAATGTCAAGGTGCTTTGGTGATGGACAGAATACCTTTGCAGGCGGACGGGCTGGGTCAGACTGACTGGGATTTACTCAGATCCTCAGCCTTGAACTCCTTTCAGAACTTGGTGGTCTGCAGTGGTTTTTTTATTTTAATTTTTTAATTTGTATTTATTGATTTATTGATTTATTTATTATTAACACTTGGGAGGGAGCCCAAGGCAAAGTTACAGTGGTGGCTAGTCTTTGCCCACAATCCACAGTTTGTGTTTGGGGCCCAAGTCTTCAAATCTTGACACAGACCTGGATTCAAAGTTTCTCTCAGAAAGCTTAAGAAATAACATTACGCATTCTAAAGACTTTTACTTACTTACATGGTACATAAAACCAGGCCTTGGCATTACAAGGTAACAGATCATTGTTTCTGATTTCCCAACAAGCTCTGCCTTTTGAGTGCCATTCATGGTCAGTGGTGCACTTCAACACTATTCTAATAAGCCATAATAATCATTGTTGGCACAACTGTTAATACAGTGGGGACTTCCCTGGGTTTCATCTATTATTTTTTTTTAGACTGTAGGAAGCTCACACTGAGGAGACGTTTGCAGCTTCCTAGACAAGGGTAAGGGAAAGAGCTAGCATCTTTTACATACTGCATACATGCTCTGTGCCGCTGGGAATGTTCTGTGGGGGCGGGCGAGGGGGCAGAACCCAGGCAGGAAACACATTTAGAACTGCTCTCTTGATGGTTCAGTGGCAGTCCGTTCCCTGAATAAGTTTGGGGGATAATTTTGATAGTACACTGGATTCATTCTGAGCCAGCACAACAGGCCATTCATAAAAAAAGGGGTGGGGGGATGGCAGATCATTGTGCCAGAATGCCCCTCTCCCTAAGAAGTGACCAAGAACTCCCTGCACAGGACCAAAAACAAACAAACAAAAAAGGACAGCCTGTTGACATCTTGTGTGAACAGTTTAAAGGGCCCACCACAAATAACCTGCAGCCATGGAGAGGGGGAGAGGAGCCAAAATGGAGAGAAGGCGATGTGGCCTTGAAAAAGGATGGAAGCAGCCCTAAGGCTCCTCGCCGATCCTGAAGATGCCCATGTGGCCGAAGCTGCTTTTTGAAAAACGTCACTGCACTTGGAGATGCCTGAGCAGTGGCATGTCAGTAATACGTTTGGGTACTTAACTGATCAGTTTTTACTCTTTCATGCCAATGAATGTAGTCTCTAAGACTTGCATTTTGAGTACACACACAACCACACACACACACACACACACATATAAAGGCACATGCATCCTACATTACTCATTTTGTGAGAAACACAATGTAGAGTTATCAAAAAGACTGCAGTGGATTCTCTCAATGTGTTTCAGTGATAATACATCGTGGGGAGTGAAGGTACTCATACCCTCTTTGCTGACCACATTGTTAAAATTATGACTTCAAGCAACACTGTTAGAAATGCCTGTGTAAAGTATCTTCCCTAGTATCAGTGAATCAATACACTCTGAATTTAACTTTCAAAAAAAATATGTGCTAAACTGAAATATTTTTATATCCGTGGTATTTTCCTATTAGTCTACAGTAGTGAACAAATTACCATACACCTGATTTCATCAAAAAGGAAAGTGGCCTACATGAAATGTTAGAAGTGGAGAAGGTTATTTACTGCCAAAGACAGTTGTTTAATGACATGTAAAATGTAGATTAACTTCTTTTATTATGAATGTGTTACAAGAAATGCTCACCCTATCATCCTCTCTTTTGAAAATCAGTATTTTATATTTCTAAGGACCAAGGAAAATATTTTTTAAGCCAATGCAATACACAGACACCTTGGAAATCAGAGGTACAATACAATGACTTGGATCAAGTGCATAATGCTAGATTAGAATTCCAACATCCAATGGTAGATTTATCAATCTCGCCTACAATTCTTATACTGCACTAAATTCCATTTGGGAATTGCAGCTAATCTTTTCAGATTAAAGGCACCAACATTAATGACAGATCTCATCTAACATGGAAGTCATTAAAACGTTCCTTTTCAAGTTCCTTGAGCGGATGGAAATTACCATGGAATAAGTTTTTGACCTAACCATCTCATATAAGTTAACTCAAGGGTTTAACAACGTTGCATAGAAGGTTAACAGACTATGCGCACCAAGGACATTCAATGTGTGCAGTTAGCAAGGCCAAGCCATTTAAAAATGTATTCAAGTGTTTTGTATATAAAATTTTTGATTCCTATAGTTTTGTTCTAACTTCTATCTTTTAAAATAATTCAATTTTATTTGAATTTTTAAAATAATCTGTTATAAGTTAGATGCTGCTTTGACTCTGTGATTCAATGTACACTCAGCCATATTCCTGTGGGGAAACATCAATTCTATTGACTTTCTTGGCATGAGCCAAATACTCATAGTTTCTTTACGGACTCTAAGTATGAGACCATGAAAAACAAACAAACAAACAAAAAAAAACACAAAAAACAAAAACTAAAACAAAAAAAAATAAATGCTAGTGAAGAAATGAAAAGCTTATTGTATAAAAATGTATTTTTAAAATCTTAAAATATATGTGACTTACACTGCCTGTTAATCTAGTCTCTTTGTGAAATGACTACAGCATAATATTTGTTAAGACTCTGAAACACCAAATACGTGTGACGTTTGTAGAGCACTGTTGTTACAATATGTACGTGATCTCCAGTGGTTGGCATCTTTGTGAGCCCACAGGAGAAGCAATTCCTGCTATTCTGTACCACCAGCTCTCAGAATTCAGATTTCCTCCAGTGGCTGTAGCACCAACAAATGAGAATTACTTGTGAAAAACAAATGTTTAAGGAAGTGAGTTTATGATCACTGTGCAGTTTCCTAATGAATGAATTCTGAGAGTTTTCTTTTGTACCAAAATCCTCTCTCTCAGTCAGTAAATCCAACTGCTGACATCAACCGTGCTATCATTTCAGTGGTTGCCATATTCTTGATCTAAGTACCAAAAACTGGACATTTATTGCAAGGTGTATCCTAACAAATGTACAATAAATGACTTTTCCTGCATGCTGCCTGAGATATGTTGGTATTTGAAATTTCTTATAAAAAATTTATATATTTCACAACCCCAAGTTGAACTGGCAATATTTCTCATGAGTATAATCCATGGTATGTTAATATCAAAATCAAAAGCATTGTCTGCCATACATGTATGTTATATGTGACGTTTAGCTTGTTAAATTGTAATCTGTGAAATGTTCATTGCCTAAACTAGTTAATTCTGCACAAATCACTGTCTTAACTGTTTTCCTACTCTTACCATATTTCCTAACAAATATAAATGTTTGTAAATTAGCCACTCATTTTTTATGTATCTTCAGTGTGACTCCATTAATTAACCCAAAGGAGAATCAAAGCTTTCCTCTGTCATCATCCAGTCCAGGCTTAGGGACATTTTAGCTATGGCAAAAAGTTGTTCATTCATCAAACATATTTATTGAGCATCTGCTATAAATTAGGCTCTATATAGAATACTGGGAGAACTCTCAAGAACCAGGGTAATCACAAACCTATATCCCCCAGTGAGGATTTCTCTGCTTTCCCAAAACCATTCTTCTGTGACTTCCATGGAATTAAGAAATTGTTTTGTTTCTCCTATGTTGCAACAAAGACAGAAATTATCCAAGCAGAATCTTGGGTTAAAGTAAAGTACATTTGGCCCAAGAAAATACAACTATCATTCACAGAAGTATTGCTTTACAGTCAAATTTAAAAGTAAAAGTCACTTTAAGAGGTTTGCCACTAACTTTGAAAGAAACAGTCAAGAGAACCCCTCTTGAAAAATCTGTATTGTGTTTGTTTTAGAAGATTAATCTTAAGTTTCTTTGCTACCCATAAAATGCAGCATCAGATCACATTTCCTAAAACAGTGCTCCTGCAAGTGAGCAAGACATTCTGTAAAAGAGGAGGGAAATGACTGATGAAAGAACAATATTCATTCACAGACGCCACAGAAAGGAATACAACCAGGTTGTTTTCTCAATAATAGATTTCCTTATATATACCACGTCTATTGACCACTTTTCAAAAAGTGCTTGTACATGCACACACAGTCACAGCAAGGCTCCTACCTCCCACCACATTCTCATTTTTCGTATGTCAAGGAGATGCCCCCATAAAAACCTCATGGCTCCTGCCATGGTGGCCCTTAGGGTAATGAAATAGATGAGCTATCTACGCCTCGACTTTGGTATCACAAACTGGTTTTTGCAGCATTTGTAATTCCTCCGAACTTGTCAGAAACAATTATAACTTCCTTTTTCACAGATTATTCATTAATTCACTGTAAATACCTGCTAAGCACTGAAAGTGATGCTCCATGTTTGCCACCCTGAGCACATGTGGCTGTGTGGACACAGTGCCCACCCATGCTCTCTGTGGACTTAGGAAACTCTGGGTTCAGGTTCCGGCTTTGTCAGTCCACCCCAGGAAGCTTGTGAAAATTCCCTGACGTGTAGAAATGAGACTCACAGTACCTACTCTTTAGGACTGTCCTAAGGGTTGAAACAATGAACATCTGATAAGTGCCTGGCACAGTACCTGATATTCATAAGGCACTTAATAAATATTTATTGGTTATTTGTGACATATAAGTCCCTATACCAGTGACAAAAACTCTCTCTTAACCAAACTTGTGCCAGCCTCCTCTGGAGATGTTTCTTGACTAGGCCCCACCCAAACTTAGGCTCTGTCTCTGGTTGGCCGAGTCCAGTCTTTGCAAAAATGCTGCTGTATCTGTTTAGTGAAAGTCTCCCTGCTCTTGATCGCCAATCAAATTCTTCATTCCTTACAAGCTATTGAATCATCCTGCCTTCAGCAAAAACTCATGTTGAGTCAGTCTAGCAAAAATCCACCTCATCTTGATGCTTCCTCTTAGTCATTTTCCATCCTTCAGCCCAACCCCTGCTCCTTGGCTCTGAATCTCCACTTGGCCCTGTTCTATTCACAGTTGAGCTCAGTCTCTGCTCTGTTCTAATAGTCCTCTTGCTGAATAAAGTATTCCTTATTATCTTTAACAAGAGTCTGAATAAATGTTTCTGTGTCACCAACATCTTCTATGATGAAAGATAAAAAGAGCAAATGAGCTAAATTCGAATTCTCTTCGTTGTAGTAGTTTTAGCCAACATTTATTTACTGGTTGCTATCAACCAGGTAATGTACTAAGTACTTAACTGGATTATATCCCAAAAAAAACTTCTAAAAGGAGTATGATTTTTGCCCTGTTTTATACGTGATAACTCAATGCTTAGAGAAGTTAGGTAGTTGCCCACAACTACACAGCGACTAAGTAGCAGAACCAGAATTCAGATTCAAGACCATGTGATGCAACAGCTTAAGCATATGACTATTGTGTTAGTCTGGCTATCTTTATCAATCTTGAAAATACCTACTAAAATTGAAAAAACTCTCAAAATGATATAAAATGATAACAATGTCTACCAATATATACAACCTATGCAATCACCATGATCACCAGGTTAGTCAAAAAATTCCAGTCAGATTTGGTGTCTGTACAACCCCATGGTGACAATCCTGCACCATTATTATCACAGACTATATAATTGTGACAAGAAATGATGTAGGTTTCAAATTAGTACAGAGACTAGTTAATAAGGCAAGCACATTAAATAAGTTTTCCATGTCTCATCAAATTCATCTTGGAAACAGCTCATCCAACACCACCTTCCATATTTTGGACAACCACAGAGAACAGATATATTTATACTTGCTGCTTTATTCTGCCTTATCTGTACACATCTGATTTAGAACAAAAATAGATCCAATTACTCTCACAAATGTACAACACTATTCTCTTAACAAAGAAAGTTACAAATTATCCTGAATGACAAAAAGGACACCACTGTTGTAGATGACCCATGAATGGAAACAATTACCAGTCTAAAAAATGGGCTTGAGTATGCTGGGAGTTCTCTGTTATTGCAAATGACCATTCTGGTCTAAGGTTGTGTATAACACTAGCTATGTTGCAGCCCTATTTTCATCATCTGCAAAAAGCTTAATTCTCCTGTTGTGCCTAGTCTCTGTGCTTATTGGCTACATACCATGTAGTTACCCAGACAGAAAGACAATATAATCAGATCCAGAGACATGCCAATAAACTCTTGATTTTTCTTTTCATTTAGACCCCCATCATTGAATATATAGTTAAGTGTAGACTCCCAGAATCCTACAAGTTTACATGCTTATATATGTAGAACTATTAATAGCTCTTTCTAGGATCTGTTCTCAGCCATTCAGTGACAGATGAACATTAACCCATTCCAAGAAATAATGGTGGACACACTGTTAATGAAAGTTAACATTCAATCCTCAATGGGCACCTTAGTCAGATCCTTCCTAAGTGCCACTGCTTTCATATCTCATCTATTGACTGAAAACAGGATGCCATAAAATAGCTTCAGAAATTTTGAGATGAAAAATCTGTAATATGTGCAGGTTATTTATGATGGCCCCCCCCTTTTGAAAGGAAATCATTTCATCTGAGTGATAGCATTGGCCTTCATTATCTAAGGTCTGATATTGCAGAGAAATTTTTATTTTCTAATAGCAATACAAAATTATTAAATAGGCCACAAAGGATTCATTGAGTTCTTTTTCTTACATGTCACTAAAAACACAGTATAAGTATAGTAAGAATCCAGTAAGACAAACTAGAAAATATGACAAAAGGTCAGGCCCTCATCAAACCACAGTACCTATTGTGACAGCTCTGCTGACTACTTTGTGACATAAAAATGTTAGCAATATCCTTTGGTTACCATGAGAACTAGAGAACAAACAACCAAACAAGTTTCCTAGAGGGGAAAAAAGCATGTGGTCATCTGCTCTAAAATTCTAGCCAACAAATTCCAAGCATATATAAGTCCCAGACCTAAAGAAGCCAGGATCTAAAGATGCAAGTGAAAAAATCTTGTCCTTGGTTAATCTGAGGGTATTCATGTTTGAGGACAGTGCAATAAAAAAATGAGACAACAATCGTGGTTCCTGCTGTTATGGATACAGAAAATCTGTATTTTTGTGGCTGAAATTAACACGTGCCTCATCCCTCACATGTTAGCAAGGATTCCTACTGAGCCAGAGTTTCATAATTCCAAGGGGAAGATTAACTCAAAATTCCTAGCTAATCTCCTTCAGCTGACAAATCAGAACATAGAGATTTCTCTCAAACATCCTTCCCCAAAAGCTTTTCAATTCAATAGAAACAAATTACCAGAACACCTGTGTCTTTTTAAATATGATTTGAAGCAAAGTCCAGATGTAAAAAACATCCACTTGTCAAAAAATGATTAACATACACACACACACACACACACACACACACACACACACACACAAAATGGCTACAAGAACAAAGATAATATCAAAGCCTTTTAGAATTGATGAAGGTTGAAATAGAAAAAACCATGACACTTCACTTTATTTGAGTCAGAGGAAGCCTGAGATGGAGCAGTACGTGTTCAAGTCATAGGAAGCACTACTGCTTGACCTGCTGTGACCTTTGAAAAATTGCTGTGATTTCACGGTACAGGATAAATCCTATGAATGTAAGTGTCACAAATGTACTGCGTTATGGTTGCTGAACTCCTAATATTCCTCCAGGGGACACTCTAGAGTAATGGTTAAGAGCATAAATTCTGGAGCCAAACTACTTGGGTTGAAATCCTGGCTTTGCTAAGCTGGGTGGTCATGAACAAATTATTATTTAGCCTGTGCCCCAGTTTCCTCATCAGCAAAATGAGAAGAATAGCAGCATCTATCTCATGGATTTTCTGTAAATATGATGTAGAGAGTGCCTGGCACATAGTGAGTGCCATATATATCTTACGTATTACCATCTCTGCCATAAGACGTGTGATTGGTTCTATTTGTTCTCCATTCATAGTGAACTATGAATGGATTCTTACTCCATACTTAAGAAAACAGAAACAGAAGAACAGAAGCCACTGATACACAAATAGGAAGAGACAAAAGGAAAAGGACAAAAGTGAAAGAAAGTGGTGACAGAAATATGGACACTGAGGGGATTCATTTTAATGTAGAATAAGAAAAGGGAGTGGAGTGAGAAAGGAAAATTGATGGGTTAAAATATTGATACAATCGGTGATGCCTGCTTAAGTACTCAAAAACTTCTACTTGGTTATAAATTACAAACAATAATGATATCGATAGTTCACGTTAAGAACCAACCACTGCTAGGCACGTAACATATATCATCTCATTCCAGCCTTACGTGTACACATGTACACACACACACACACACACACACACACACACATACACACACACACACGCAACCGTAAGTCAAGTATCTTTCAAAAGAAAAAATCTTGAGAGGTCCCTAATGCTTGAGGCTTACATGGTTAATCAATGCAGAGCCAGCATGAAGACCAGGCTGACCCAGAGGATGCCCCTCCACCCACTATGCCCCACTCACTGCTACACATGTGTGAGGACATGGGTCCAATTCTGTAAAAAAATCCAAATGTTGAACTGGATGAAATGGCAACAGCCATAAAGTAACCTGCTCCTGAAATTTTTTCTTCTGTTCTCCTCCTTGGGGATTTTTTGTGTTAAGAGTTTTACATCATATAAAACTTACTCTCTGAGAGTCTTAATGACCCTATGGATTCATTATTATTGTTATGTGTGTATGCAAAAAAATACAGTACCATTTCAGAAAGTTGCATAATTGCAGAACCAGGCCTCTGCTATGGGCAAAATAAAAGTAATTCTTACAACATGGGTCTATTTTTTAAATAAGCCCCACACATCAAAATGCTGTTAATCAAGGCTAATTCTCCCACAACACATGGGGAAATGAGAAATCAGGTTTACAATCATAAGAATTTATCCTTGAGAAACTATTAGATTCCGTAAGACTGCAGTGTATCAAGTTTTCTAAACGAAAACGCATAAAGTTTTCTAAATTCCAAAGGGGCAGTAAATCTTTTTCAAAGCAAAACCATCTATAGAATTTTAGACAATTATGTTGAAATTAACATTGCATCAGCACACTTGACAAAGTTCTTATCTTATGAATTCTTTTATAGTTCCTTCAATATTTTTATAGCAAGCAGTCAGAGGGTAAAAGAATATTTTTATTCTGATCATAAATGTTTTGGGGGTAAATTTGTATAGAAATCTTCGAAGAGCCCTTGAGAGAGATGCAGGGTTAGTCAGTAATCATCCAAGGAAACATACATATTGTCCTCTTCATTTCCTGGCAATGACATTGTCACATTATATCCACTGTGGGCATGACAGAGCAAGTCATTGTTCAAAGTCAGGATTAATTTCCTCCAACTGGCAGGATGACAAATGATCACTTACACACTGCATACAAGAATCTTGTAGGAATAACATTAATTGGTAAAGTGCCTAAAGGGTAATTACTTTGCATCAAAGACTGCCTGTAAGAATTTAGGACTAAATCTGCTATGACCAAGTTAGGGCATTTCCTGTCGATCTACTTATAATTAGAACCATTGAATAAACTATTGTCTTTATGTAATTCATTAAATGAATTAAAGATGAGTACAAAGGTTCTAGAACCCATAGAAGGCATGAATTACTTTTTTTCCCCTCATAGGCTAGAGTATAGAAATCTTTCTTGACTTCTTCTGGGGGTTAATTTTAGTAAATTGCCATATGTATTCAATACAAAAGATGTTCAGAAAATTAACTCAAAGTCTCAACAGCCATATGTTTGACCTAGGGCTGGCCTTCACATATTGGATGGATGGAAGGATGGAAGGATTGAAGGATGGAAGGATGGAAGGATGGAAGGATGGATGGATGGATGGGTGGCCAGCCCAAGAATAGTCAGGGTAAAAGATTAGATGGCACCACTCTAGTAGATCAGGTTATGGGGAAGATCTCAGTCCCAAGAAATTAGAGCAGTGGTTTTAACCCTGGCCAAACATTAATAGCACTGGGACAGCATTTAATATAAACACTTGGATTAGGACCCACTACAGACAAATTAAACAAAAAATCTTTACATGCGAGGGTAGGTGGTGAAGGTTAAGTATAAGTATTTTTCAAAATGTTCCCTAGGGACACTTATTATGTCTGACAAACTTATCCTCCAAGACACTCTAATGTATAGTATTGAGAGCCACTGAATTCCTCTAATAAGACAAGTAGGTGGAGCACGGCATCAAGAAACTACACCAGCAGCAACCTAGGATGTCCAGGACACCCAACATTTTGCAGCGCACCATGGGAACACAGGGTCAGAAGCAGTACTCTATCCTGGAAAGACTAACAGGGGTCAAAGTAAATCCTTAGTTTCAGAGAAACTGTGGCATGTGATAAGAAGCTGAGGCAAAAGCTCAGTTTTAGTGAACCAGGCAGTGACCCAACTGTTTACTAGGATGCACCGCGGAGTTTGAAGGCCGGAGCCCTGTTACGGAACCTGAGTTAGAACGTGGAAATGGAATTCACAAATGGGTAAATTCTTTCATTCTGGCACCTAATTATGGATCCAAAAACACTGGCATTTTCTCTACTAAGGAATGAATGGGTCACAGAGCCTTGGGTGTATAATGCTGAAGAGAGTTCTGAAGTGACCTTCGTTGTGTGATCAGAGGCCTTTGGTTTGAGGGCTGGACATTTCGTTATGGCACAATTGGTAAGTAAGCCAGCAGTCCCAGCAATAACTCTTAAAATTACTTCTATTGACCATCCAGATTACAACAGTATTAAGAACAAGACTTGAGCAAGATAAATGTCAGTCACTAACTATAAGAGTTCCTTTTGTGAACTGAAGATGGCAAAATGAAAGTAGATTTTTGCATGAATGAAACTATCAAAGAGAAGAAGATTTCAAGAGTCTTATTCTCCCTAGAAGAAACAAACAGTACAAAAATAGGATTTATATATATTAAAATAGATAATTTTGTACTCTTTTTACCATCTTAACCACTTTTAAGTGTACAGTTCAGTGGTTTAAAATATATTCACACTGTTGCAAAATAAATCTTCAGATATACTAACTCCTAACATATGAAATACAAGCTAAAATTGTAAATTTTCACACAGTAAATTGATCAAAAGTTTGGTAATATACAACAGCGGTGAGAGGAATGGGTACACACTCTTAATTCATAACTAGTAGACATATAACTTAGTTTACTATCTTTGACTGATCATTTGGTGAGAGCTTCCAAATTTTAAATGCACAGACTTCAATATAGCATTTACACTTCCAGATACTTTCTCTGCAAGGATGTGTTCACATATGAACACAGACTTAATAAATATATTTGGTTCAACCTTGTTTATGAAATCTAAGTGTCCATAAGTAATTTATGTCCTATCCATTCAATAGAACACTAAGTAGCCCCCATAAAGAATAAGGTCAATGTCTGCGTAATGATCTGGAACAACCTCTAAGATATACTAGAAGGTGCAAAATTCAATATGCCGTTATTTGTGTTAAAAAACTATTGGCAGGAGGGACAAATAATGATGTGCCCAGATAAGCAGAGAATTTCTCTGCGAGCATCCCCGAGACAGTGGTTTGAGAGTTACCTCTTGCCACTGAAACTGAAAGAGTAAGGTTCAGGACTACATGCCACAAAAACAAATAATTCTCGTTTTTTCACTGTCACCTTTTGTACCATTTGAAATGTGCCACACCTAGGGTCTTAATAAACCAACAGCGGCCACAACAAAGAAACCCTGAAACCAAGTAACAACTTTCTGGCCTTTGGATCTGTGTGAGTCTCCCAACAGCTAGACCCCCACGACTTCCTGGAGCAGAAGAGGGGGGAAACGCTGCCGCAGCCTCGTGTTAGCGATTTTGGAATTCTCGGGGTTAAGAGGAAGCATCTAGGAACCCCAATACCCGCTGGGCTCCCCTCACTGAGGTAGATTGAAGCACTTAACCACTCCCCACCTCTGTCTTGCCTTAGACGAGGAATTACGGTAACGCTCGCCTACTTCAGAGATTTGTGTGGTCCAACGAAATCATGCTCCTGAGAAGGCGTCACCCACGGATGTCACCCTTCCTCTTCTTCATGCAGATCCCTAAAACAGTCCTCAGAAACACTAGCTGTTTTGTACAACTGATGTGTCATCTGACAGAGGTGGCACCGAAGGGCTTTCCACTTGTGCAAATTAACCGAGACAAGTGCGGCCCACCGTTCTCTCACTTCACGTTAAACGTGAAAACGTGGATCTTAGCTTTCCGACACAGCAGGCATCTGAGCGTGGCCGTGCCTCACCCAAAAGCCAGAGAGCAACGTCATGGCGCCCCTCAGGAAAGGAGGCGGGGGGTGCACCACGTTCCTTGTATCCACGATTCCACTACCTCTCCGTGTGTCCCCAGTGATAGTTACCAAGTTTTCAGACGGTTTCACATCGGAAATGTGACATTTCACGCACAGCACATGCCCCTGAGAAGGACTTATAACATGTTAATATTAAAGTAAACTGAGATGCAACAGGAAATTTCTCGTTCTGCTCTCACTCCAGGGAGAAAATCCTTCTAAGCCTCACCGTCTCTTCCTTTACCGCTAACTCACGCCAAGAACCACCCCCCGAGGGGCCCGTGGTCCCTCCGGGGCTTCGGCTGGCTCCACATGGTCCACACCTGCCTTTGTACCAGGGCAGCAGGCAGGTCACCCAGAGTCGGTTCTGCACTGTCATCGAGTCCTCCCCCAGCATCATCCCCACCTCTCAATTTTAAAAGTGGTGCACAGTTTTGAAAATTGGCTTTAATCAACTGTTCTTGCCTTCCTTTCCATCACAGATATTAAGGTAAGGGTTTCGCCAAAATTTTTTCTCATCAACGAGGGTGTCGCATTATCCACACCCTTAAAATGTCTCAAAAAATGGGCACAATATAGCTTTATTTGGAATAATAAATTATCTTTTGGATTAAATGTGTTAGCTTGAAACACCCAGAATCCACGTTAGTTTGGATCTTTGTAGAGGTCACATGATGGATTAGATTGTGGACAATAAGGAAACAAGAGATCTAATAAAGTGTAGTAATTATTCCTGAAATCTGAGCTCATAATTGTGCCAGATGTCATCATAAACAAGTCTTTTAAAGAGCAACATAATGATACTATGTGTGACTATCACACAAACACTCACAAAAGAAATAAAATAAGCAAACTCATGTTTTTGAATGAGTATGTGTGACGAGGGATGACAGATGTGAAAGCATCATACACGGATTCGAACGGGACCCTGTCCCAAACACATAGATGGAAATGAAGCTAACGCTCTCCGGAAACTCTTAGATGATTCCAAATTGACTCCATCGATGATGATGTTAATGCTGAATATTTTATGTGTTTAAATAAAATTATTTATAAAACATGACTATAATGTACTGTGTGACTAATTAATGCTGTATAAAAAGTGCTATTTAATGTCTAACTATATACATCAAAAGGGAATATATTTTGACATTCATTTGCATTCTGAAAAGTTTACATATTACAGTTGAATGAACTCACTGTGTATGCCTGTGACACTTCCCACTGGGAAACCAGGGACACCGTATCTGGGGTGTCTCAGACTGGTGTTTGCATGTTAGCCACCTGAAACTCCAACTCACATATTCACGAAACTTAAGAGAACTGAGCCCTAAGGAGATGGCATTACAGTCAAGACTCACAGAATGATTAATGGTGCAGACTGGACGAGAGCCCAGGTCTCCATGTGGGCCCCACGCCCATTTTCTTCAGAGCAGGAAATCCAGTAACGTCACAGGGACAAGCGTGAGTGCAGTGTGAGTAGAAAGTAGTGGGACGGTGAATTCAGAAGCTCTCTTGGTTGGTGGGAAGAGAGCAGACAAGCCAGAGCTTTTTCTCCCTAAAATAACTATATTCTATATATACATACATATTTTTTTAACTGAAAAAGTAATACATGTTATGGTAAACATGTGCTTTGGGTTTCCTCTTTTTTGCAGATTAATTCTTCTTCTACTCTGTAAAGGACTGTCAGGGGTGTCTACCATGGACTTGTGCTCTCATCTCCAGGAGAGGCACACGACTCAGTTGGGCCAGTGAAAGTGTCCTGCTCTCCTGAATGGAGTCATGCATCTACCTGGGACATGGGATCCAAGTGGGGCCAATTAGAATCCACAGGAAAAACCTCTTTCTCCTGGGGTTACAGAGTGAAGATAACAAAGACTAGCATTGCCATCGGCCATTTCCTGGCCACATGGAGGAAGCTCACCTTCGATGGGTGCGAATGAGACCAAGAATTAGAAAGAAACCAGGTCAAGAAATCTAATGAAGGAGGCACCCTGTTTTGAGCCCCATGTTCTCACTGTTGCGGAAGTAGTGTCCCTAGGCATCTCAGTCATATAAGCCACTAAATTTCCCTTTTTATTCAAACCAACCAGTAGTCTAATACAGGCATGTCCAACCTGCAGCCCAGGACAGTTTTGAATGAGACTCAGCATAAATTCTTCAAACATCATAAGACTTTTTTGCAACATTTTTATTTTTTAGCTCATCAGCTATCATTAGTGTTAGTGCATTTTATGTATGTGGCCCAAGATAATTCTTCTTTTAATGTGGCCCAGGGAAGCGAAAAGGTTGGACACCACTGGTCCAATAAGTAAATCAAATAAAATACAAACAAACAAGAGAAGAGAACAGTAATCAACCCCAATCATTACCCAGGCATGAGCGTACAGCGAGGTTGGATAGGTAACGTCAGACCAGTGGGTGAAAGACGTAAGTGGTCAGCGTGGACCTGGGTGGGCTTCTAACCAGAGTCTTTCCCAACTCCATTATTACATATTCTTTTATTTTTTCCCCCTCTCACAGCACCATTTGGAATTTTAAGAAAGTCCCAAAAAGACCATTAACTTTATTTTCTGCCTGGTTTCCTGAAGGTATGTTTTGATTTTTCCTGCTGTACAAAATTAGCCTGGTTATGTGTAAGCCATGGTTGTGGCCCTGGCTGCTGAAGGATGGAGGTTTTGAAAGCTCATTATTCCGGTTGCTGTCATGACCTTAGGCTGGTGCCCTCATGTAAGCTCCTCCCCTAAGTCCAAGTATAACTGATAGCACCCCACCAGCTGACCCGACCTCGGCCCACTTCTCACCTAATAATAGCTCACGTGCTCCTCCCGTCCATTTCTAAATTCCTTTCTCTTCTTCTAGCCCCGGGGCAATCCCTGAGAAGGGATGCTCCGAAAGGGGACTCTTCGGTATGGAAGATCTCCCTGTAGGGAGATGCCTCAACCTATCTATCTGGCAGGTGGCATTTTCTCCTTCTTCCAGTAAATTCCTCTAGGACGTGATCTCGAATAGCCCTTCCTGGAATGGGTGAATGCTGTAATGTCCAATGTGCAACCTGAGCAGAGCAGTTCCACACAGGCAGGGGCCCTAGAGCCTCGGCCACAGTCTCGTCCCTCTCTGTGTGGCACGGTGTTAATTTGTCACATGCATTTCCTAGCACACGTGGTTTCATTTGAGGTAAGCTTCAATGTTCCACCCCCTTTGGTGGTATCTGGTCATCATCCCTAGGCTGATGGCTTTTAAACGGGCTTTCTTAGCACTGGAACTCTCTTTATGAAGGAAGTCAGGACTAGGTGACAGGGAGAGGGTGAGTCTTCCCCGTGCGTGAGTGTACCTGGTCTCCAGGCCGTCACCAGCACCTAGATGCTCCTGATCACTAAGCCGTCCCCCTAGGGGAGGCAGGAAAAGAACTGGTATTAGCGGTGCCCTCTCAGTGACATGGTACCCTGCTGCCATTTCCATTCACTAATTTATTTCATCCTTACAACCACGCAATCTATAAATATTATCATTTTTTTTACACAAAAAAAACTCTCTCAGAGAAGTTAACTTTCCTCTTGCATGTTACTATGTAACGTGATCATGGAAAGAGCTGGAACGAAAGCCCTCATTTGTGACTCCAGATTAGACGACAACCTCATTTCAGAGACATTCCTAGAGGAGACAGAGGGGCCTCGGGTTAGGGCAGCACTGGTGATGCTGCAGACGTCACTCCTCCAACGACCCACTCTTACAACTTGGTTAACTCCACAGCTTCTCGGGGGTTCTAGAAACCTCTGTAACAACTTGCACTCGAAAGCAGCAGCCCTGGTGCACCCACCTATACCCACACCGTAGAGAAAGTTTTCATTTAAAACCCCCATATTCCTTGGAAACCCCCTGTGGAGTGAAAGGGGGCGGGGAGGGCTCCCTAACGCAGGGTTCTCTGCACTCCCCTGCACCGCCACGTTTCTAGTCAACACTGGGGGCCGACACCGAGGGCCCCAGGACAGATTCTTCAAACAATTAGTTACACCTGGACCCTCACGAAGTGAAACATTTGGCCTAGTCAGCCTCAGATGACAGTGGAATGACTCACCCAAGGGTTCTGAGGGGTTGTCTGGTGGCTCCCAAAGCCTGTCCCTCTCCCCACCCATCCGAATCGTTCCCTAAGACAGAGGTGTCCTAGGAAGTGGCACTGAGATGAGAAGGTGGCAATGCACCCTCGGGGTCAGATCGCTTGAGTTTCTATTTCTCATGTGCCGTGTGCAAGCAGTGTGACCGAGGGCCAGTCGCTTGGCCACTCCAGGCCTAAATTCCACCTTCCAAATGCAGGTGACACCGCGCCCTCCCTCCAGGGCGCTTATGAGAACGTGATCAACTAATCCGGTCACTGGCATTCGTGACCTTTCGGTGCAGTTTATCGCTCGTTTGATCCCAATATTGTCCATGAACGTCTCATCATGGATTTTCTTTGCCAGGTAAGTGGTCTGCCAACGGGCACAGCAAGTCAGACACACGCGGGGAATTGTGTTAGCGGATCGCCAGGCTGGAGCAGGGCCGGAGGGCCCACACGGGGCGCACAGGAGGGCACCACGGAAGCTCGGGGACGGCGAAACACCAGGCAGGGGGTGGGGAGGCTACTTGGGACACAGCCACGTCCGGCTAGGAGAGAGGCCTCCTGGGGAGTGCAGTGGACTAACTAACAGTCGTGGCATTCATTGGCTTATGCTTTTCCTTTCGGGACCTGAAGAGCCATCTCCACTAACTAAATCCAAAAGAAAGAGTTCCCTGGTCTCCTTTCCCCGCGTGACTTAAATATAAGCGAGTATGAAGCAGTGGATTAAAATGTCACTTCAGCACACCGAGGGCTGAGGAGCAAATGGAAACGACAGGCAGGAAAACTGAGTCCACTGAACCCGGAGCGACACGGTATTTGCCAGGTGAGCGCGCACGTCCGGCGGCCGCCACGCCCGGCCCCGCGTCCTGCACCCCCGGCCCCGCGCCC